>VWZX01008812.1:447489-549589 GCA_013399015.1 Galbula dea
TTTCACCATGTTCTTCAAAAAAGCATTTTGAAGCCATTTCCAGTGCTGTTATATCATGTGACAAGTGCCAGAAGATCACCAATATAATCAAAAACATAGTATTAAAAATGTTATAATAGACAAAATCACACCTTCAACTTTTAGACTAATTGTTTTAGAAAAAGATTTGGCTTTATATTGACCAGCAATAAATGCCACGATCAGAAACTGTCACTGAAAGAAGTGCTTTAGAATCTGTAAGATTCAGTGTCCAAGTAGTGATTAAGCCGGGAACAACAAAAGGCAGAGTTATAGTAATCATACACCATGAGAACTGTATAAATGAGACTGACACTAATGTCAAAAGCTCCCAAAGTGTTCAAAGTTCCTTTTGAGATCAAAGAAAAGTATTCACTCTGACTTTCAACTCCTTCCCTTCATCTCTTATCCTTTGGAATATTTACTAGCTCCCTCAGATCCATAAACAAGGTATACTGCTATTGGCTTCATTTATGACTACACCATTCCTGGAAACCCTCACCTCACTGTATGTTGTTATGTATACAGCAAGTTCTCCACAATTAACAAGAGACTTTCTCCACAGATTCCATAACAGAAAGAGCCTCTTGACCAACAGCCTCATTGTTCTACTGTACCTCTAATATGTATATCTATATGCCACCTCATGGTGATACCCCCTTGAAGGTTTACAAGAAAAGGACCAAAATTTGAAAAGCTGCAGTAAACACCTCAGTTTCCACATAAGAACAACTGTTTTCACTAATCTCACCCATACCAGATTTTACAAATAATGAACATGGGAATAGCCCCACAAGTAGCTAATCTTTTCAGTAGCTCATTTGAAAAAGAGTTTCTGAACAATTATACTGTCATATTATGGCATATGTGACATGCATAGATGAAAAATTTATCTGGACTGGTAACTAAGGCTCCTTTATTTTATCTGGACTGGAAACTTTAAAGACTTTTTTATTGATTTCTAGCACAAACAATCAGTTTTCTCCCAAGCCATCTTTGGGATATTCTTACGCCAACATTACTTTCATAGCTGCTATCATTAATACCAAGACTGTAACCTAAAAACTGCAGCATGTAGAAAAAAATGAGACCACCTATTTCCATAGGATAAAAATCTGTATGAAAGTGTTAAAAGATGTAATATACAGTCAGACCCTTAAATAAGATATTTGTTCTGAGCAGAGCACTTGATATGCTCATCTCAGTCGTCTAAAGGAGGGTTTTAATGAGTAGAAATCTCCTGTGAAATGAGTCACACAAATGCAATGTCAGGAATTACTTACTTGAAAAAAAATGCCATTACTGATCCTAAATCCTTAGTTGTCACCATCCATCCGTGGAACATCATTACACAGTTACAACCTGTAACAGGAAAAAAAATTCCTACTTTGAAGAAAAGAAATCTCCCTAGAAAAATCTTCTCAGAACCACCCATTCTAGTGTTCAAATAGCCCTCTAGCTTTGCTGAGCTTATCAGTAGAAGCAAACACACTTAATGGATCAAGAGTGTGTCTGAGCATGGAATGGAATTCTTGCCAAGACATCCCTAAAGTAAATAATCCTTACAACAGGCCTATTTAATGTCTTTGTACTCTATACCAGCACTTCCAGGGTCATAATACATTTCAAGTGCTTTCATGGTAACTTTGCAAATGAAACTGAGCCACCAGTATATCCCAGACTGAATGGTACAGAGAGTCTATAAAGAACAAAAACTATCCAGGTAAATATTTTTAATAAAACAATTGTTCTGCAATTTGTTAGTCCTGATCCTTATGGGAAAATCACAAAAATACCTCAGAAGATGAGAATAAGGACTCAAATTTTTAATTCTACTGTAATTTTTAAAAAGTAATTTTACTGAAAATGTGCAGAGGTTTTGTTGTACATTATAATCTTCTGCAACTTCTGTATGCTTTAGAGGCTATAACCTGCCTGTTTTAGTGTCTCTCCTAAATAGTATCTTCCCTTTCTCCCTCTTTACCTCCTCTCCTCCATAGTTTCCATTGTTCTTATAAAGATGGCACAATTTATACTTCTGTAGTTCTCCTTACCTTGTATTTAACTTCAAAAGCTATTGCATTTGTTTCAGCTCAATCACCCACATTATTACTAGTATGCTCATTGTTCATACTTTTTGCTACTTTTCATGTTCTCCTTCAGTATATTTTAAGAGAGGGATCCTAATCAGAGTTCAAATGTCTCTCTCAAAATTATGTATTCGCTATTGGCAAATTTATTTGGATCCACTACATTATCTTTTCATTTTGGCACCACAAATCTTTCCATCCCCCATCTCAGTTTATTTTCATTTTTGAATTTGATGCATGAGAGCCTGAGGGTTGAGCTCAGTAACTGAAACATTGTCTGTTTCTCTAGAGGTTCGGTTATGTGATTATTGTGACAGGTTTGAAGTGCTCATGTTCTTTCTCTTTGAATTTTCACTAGGTTAACTATTTGTGAGCCATGCCATGCCCTAGATAATTTGTCCCTAGGTATTCTGTAACATATACAGTAATAATGTCGTGGTTCTTTGTGTAGCTGGCATTTTTCCTGACTAGGTTTGCCCAGATTTCACATGTTAGGATACCTGGTGTTACTGTACACCTACTGGGACGCTCACATGGATCGTTCCTTCTTTCCTCTTCACTTGTTTCCTACAGCTATCATTATACTTGTTTCTTCATAATAGACCACTTCTGCTGTAATCCAGTTTTATGGTTATATCACCAGATATCCAAAACTTAACAGATGTTTCAAGAAATCAAATTATTAATGTCTCTGCCTTTATTTCCTTGCAGAAGTACTCTTCTGTGGAGACACTGATGTCTCCTGATAAGTATAGCTACTTTTTTTCATAGTACTGAAAGTAAGTTCAAGTTGAATTGTCATAAACTGATGCCCTCTGTGTCATCAGACACTGAAATAGTATTGAATCTCAAAAATGTGTCGAATGACTTTTTTCCAACCAGATTTTAATACTCTGGGTCTGGCATCTATTTTAGATATGAAACTTCTTTGCTTTTAGCTGTTTTTTACTGCTGAAACCACAGTCAGTTGAGATGGGGAATTCAATCCAAAGCTGCTTTTCAGACTGTTTTCCTTGTTGTACTCTTTTAATGCAAATAAATCACATGGGATCTGTCTCCCTCAGGCAGTGCTAACAAAGGTGGTGATTGTCTTGGGAGCCTGTATAGGTTGTTTCCATGGCTCTTGGTGAGATCAGCTACCTTTTAAGACTATTAGCTGTTTTCTCACCCTTTCTATTTGAATCCCAAGGACCACAGATAATTTTCATCCTTCAATTTCTGTTGACCAACAGTTTTTTTACAGTTTTACAGTTTTTACAGTTTTACTGTAAAAACTTCAAAAACATAATTCTTTCAAGACAGCATTATCATCTGCTGTCCACTGGTAGAGGTGCAACTTTCAGCTGAGTTCTAGGTAATATTTCAGGGATTAAGAACATTTTATCCCTGAGTTCAGTAGTACTGTTTCTTTCCACAAAATCTGTACGCCTAACAAAAAAACAACTTTGAAATCATATGAGAGAATTTTGTTTCAGAGCATTCTCTTAGTAGCTCTTTGTAATGAGACAGGACACTATTTTCAAAACAAGGAAGCATCTCTTAGTCTACCTGACTGTTGCTTTTTATGTCAGCTTAAAATGGAAACCCCAAGTTTACACGCATGCCTGTGCCAAGAGATTTACTTGTCTTTGTCTTAAAGAGTCTAGGATTTTAGAATTCTGCATAAGAGAGCAATTTTTGATATCTCTTGTTTGTTTGTTTGTTCCCAAGGATAACCAAAGTGGTTTTAAGGTTTACATATTTACATCCAAATACAAATAGAAGAGCTTCAGTTGCAATGTTCTGGTCAAGTTCCCATTGTATAATTGGAAACCTTGCTAGAGAAAATGACGCATTCGGTACCTGCTATGTGAGATTATTTTTCTACCCGTTGCTTTACAGTGCCAGTGTGACCTGTTTCTTCTCTTTGCAGTTGGAACTGTATATTAGGATGGAATTAATTTTCCCCTAAATATCTGAAAAACTACTTGTGAAACATTTTGTGGTCCTTGGAGATGAAAAGTACTGTGTAAATGTAAGCTACTTTGTTACTATAAGGCAGAGAAGTTATTTTATTTTCCAATTTTTTTTATATTTGTTTTACTGTGATTTTAGCACTTAAATTTGTTAAGAAAGGGATTTTTTTTTTCTTACTAGTATATTCTATTTATTTTCTTTCTTTCTTTTTATTTGCCATTTTATTCCCCCAATTTAGTATTTGGGACAGGGAGTTTTTTTGTAATAAGCAAGCTTTTTTCCTTAGTCACAAGCTTTGTATTATAAGGCATCTGTTGTATTGGGATGCATTTTGATTTTTCGAGGCATTTGAAATGAAGTGTTAGGAAAAAGAAGTATGTGTACATAAGCAAGTGAATAGTGAAAATAATTCCAGTTTAGATAAACATGCTGATTATTAAATATTGGAGGTTCTAATATGTTGTATTACAATTTCATTTGTGTTCAGTTCTCCAGTTTACTTTGAGGGTGGTTCTAATTTTCTGTTAAAGCCTAATTCATTTCTATTGCAAGGTTTATTATAATTCCACAGAGGAATGTCTTTAACAGTACATCTAAAGTTTAGTAAAATTTCAGAGTTTCATGATATTAAATACTTGTGATGAGGATTGTTTTGGCTAATTGTGTCCATCCTCTACATATCTGATGATTATTAATTCCTGTGTTTAAGATAATCATTACCAAACTATCCAGTAGCATAGCATTAAAATTTGAGGTGGTAAATGAAAAACTGTTTAATTGTACAGGAAATATTTTATAAGGAAGTATCTACAAAAGAGAATAACCATCTTGAATCAAATGTTTACAATTAATTTTTTAAAGAGTCATGATAGATGCATGAAAGGAAGAGAAATATTGCAGAGAAGTGGAGACAAATTAAAACATTCTTTAAATGTGTTTGTCCTGATCTCTTAAGCTTCCTAGAGGTTCTCCTACTCTTTATAAAATGTTACAATACAGTGTAATTTTGTGGAGTTTTGTAAATGCTCCTCTAATAAAATAATTTTTGTTTTTTATCAAGACTTTTGGTAAAGAGGGGCAGGATAATCACTGGCATATCTATAGACACATCAATTTTTGAGATAGAATTTTAGTGCCAATCCGAATCCAAACCTTAAGGATGAACTTGGTTAGCCACCTGCTTAACTTTTAATTTAAATTTCTAGGATATGTGCCAAGAGTTAGATGTAACTTTCCTTTGTACATACTTACTACAATACAAAATTATGAGTAGATGTAAATAAAATATATTAGATCTCTTGCTGTTTCCAACTATATTTCTGCTTTTTGTTACTTACACTGCACTGTGGACCTGTAATTATAGTCCAGTGTAAGAATTATCCATCAAAAAAGCACCTCTATTGCTAATCACATTAAATGCTATCAATTGCCATTTGTGTTGGACACACAGATTTTGGTAGTATATCTAGTGCTGAATATTTGCCACAGAGCATGCTATTATGGTACTCAGTGTTATTTTTCTCTTCAATGGGTCCTGGAACTAAAACAGGTGCAAGAGGAAAGGAAAGAATGAGAAAGAAAGTAGCAAAGAATAACAGTAAGAGGGCTAAGGTTGTGAAGAAACAAACAATAGTGAAATACATCAAATGAAACAAAGTAGACATTCAAAAGGTTAAAGCTATGGGTTGAAAAGGGAATGTTGGCAAAGGTCAGTTACTAAGAGGTTAGAGAATTGTAAACAAAAAAAAAAAAGGAAAAAAAAAAGAAACTAAAATGAGTCAGAAAGAAGGCAAAGTGGAGAGAAATGAAGAGAGAGAAGGAAATTCATCCTGCTGGAGATAGGTTCTCCTGTCACTCACAGATAAGTATTGCCTGTAGAAAGGTCAGTTCAGGCATTGCCAGATGACAGAAGTGATAGGGAGAACCCCATCATCTGATATAAGGTGAATAAAATAGGGCTCAAGATATAATTTTTATCATTGATGGGACAGTGCTTACTTTGACAAATCTGTGACTTCCCCCTTGAAATTTTTGGGGGCTTCTGGTGAATATGACTAACCTTATTTTTTCTGCCATTTCTGGAATAACAAATTTCTTACACCGAAATATGTGGTAGAACATATTCTCAAGTGGCCAGAATGTCAAAGCCCCAGAAAGAAACTTGTATTGAAAGAGGTACTGAATACCAGAATTGTGCTTTAGAAATTAAGTAATGTCATTAGAAATGGTTTGTGAAGTATTACCTTACTTGAAAACTATCCTTCATAAAACAGATCACATCTTCTGTAAAGAAAACAGTGTTGTCTTGTTTCAGTTGAAGGTGTTGCTCCTGTGCTGTCCTTACAATAGAACTCCTGCTTCAGGTTTTCTTCTTTCTACATTTATACATCATTTCATCCTGTAACTGAGTGTTAGAAATTTGGGATCTGTAGCTTCTTTATAGAAATTAGTGCTTGGTGGTGCTGACAGTAACAATGGGAAAAACGACCAAGTGCCAAGCTTCTATATAAAGCTTCAGGATTTCATTTTTGTGGAGATTAAAGTTGCCATGTATTTTTGATCCACTAGATGATGTTAGTAATTACCTCATGTTGTAGCATTTTCCTCCCATAATTGACAAATAGGTAGTGAATCCTTTAGACCAGTTTGGTTTACTCTGTATTTGTTATTAATCACATGAAGTAATGTTGAATTTATAGTTAATTTACTTGAACAAAACTGTTTTACAGGATAATTTCAAATTTTATTAACAAACAGAAAGGGCATGACAGGAAGAAAAGAAAACAGCATGATAAACGTTGTGACCTTCTAGTGAGAAACAGTATGGCATGCATAAAGGACTGCTGTATTTAAATGGAGGAGGGGGGAGAAGGAAGTGGGTAATTATTTGTAGCAGTGCTTTTACTGTTGTTGGAATGAGACAGACTAACAGTGGCAGCAGTCATTTTGCTGAATCAAAGTCCATGTTAGTCGCATTATACACTGCCACAAAAGGTTGTTAAGGCTGGTATTAGCATGTACCACTGAGGACATTGGAAGGACTCGATCTGTCACACTAAATCGCCTTCTTGCCCTCAACCATTGAAGTCTCCAGCTCCTCTGACATGTTCTTTCATTAATGGCCTGGCCTTGACAACTGATCCTAATTGCCTCTGAACCGCACTTCATGTATTATTGGTGTCTGCCTGCCCTGGTTCATGTCAACAAGCTGCAGCATGCACAGGGTGTGCCCGGTGCCTTTTGCTGAAATGATGCTCACATAGTCATTTACCTCTGAGGGTTTGGATCTCACTGGGAATGAAGTATAAAGCTAAATATCTTCCTGTCTCTTCTTAGTAATACTGTAATGCGGATCTGTGCTATGCATGTATTAGGCATGTATGAAGACTTAGTAAAGCATCAAGCCAATTATGCAAGATTCCATTAAAGCATAGGCTGCAAATAAAAAGTAAAACTTGTCTGCATTTTAGTTACTAAGTGTTTGTTTATTCATTCTGAAAAGCTTATTCAACTAGAAAGTATGGCTTACCCCTCATTTTTCATAAACAAAAATTCTGTTCTAATTTAAAGCAATAGTAGAAATATTATCTTTAACACTGATGGAGTTCCTGTAGATTGAAATATTCTGACCATATAAATACATAGAAGGATCCAGTTAGTTGAGATGTAAATTAAAGCAAAAGCTATGTAAAAATCTTAATGTTTTCTCCTTTTCAATAAAAAAGCTTCATAGATACATTTATTAATATTTCTGAGACTGTTTTTAAAACATACATTTCATTTTATAAAGCAATAAATTTTTTCATGATTCTAAACTTTTTCATTTCACTCTTGAAGATTGCAAAAACTGTGATAAATTTTAATTCTTCTTCTGCAGTGTGCATTGTATATTTACTGTGAAGTTTTATTTGTAAATCTATAACAACATCTCTGCCTACCCAAAACGTTTCTATATTTTAAGCATGGCTATGATGTAAAATTTGTATTATTTCTTATAAGATTTTGTATGATTACTTCAGTCATCGAGAAGACTGAATAATTTGAATGGGGAGCCTTTTAAGCATGCAAGTCCTACAGTGATAATAAAAAATAAATCACAGAAGCGCTTTGGTGCTAGGTATCATTTAGCCTAATCTAGACAGTGACATTTGGGCCACTAACAGCATAATCATAGTTATTGCTACAAATTGCTCCATGTTTGAGTTTTAATGTTATAAGTAAATTATGCCACAGGATAAAATATATGCTTCTTTGGGAATTAAACATGTTTATTTCAGCAATGTGGCTATGGAATACTACAAGGCAGACGGCAAGTTTCTTTCATGTTGTAATACTGCCACCTTCTGAGCCAGTGAGGAATGATTCGGTGATGTAGCTGTTTTCTATCCCAGGGACTTTCTGAAGAATGTGTTGCAGGTCGGTGGCTTGCTTTGAGACAGCAGCATAACCTCCCAAAGTCAGAAGCACTTCAGCAAAATTCAGAAATTGCCTGAAAACCTATTGCGGAAATTGTTTCAAAATCTACTCTTGGAGGTAATGTAACTTTTCATGGGGATTGCACTCCTACTGTGAAAGTTTGGCAGAGGAGAAGAAATAGGCTGAAAAAGTCTATGGGGAAAATCTTGTTAAAAATTCTTTTCTAAAGATCTTCAGCTGTTGAAGTCCAAACCCAAAAAGCATTCTTGTTCTCTATATTCTGTGAAAACACTGATCCCGAGTTAATTCGGATGCAAGAATTACATAGGAGGAGAGGTTGCTCAGTGGTTTTAGGGCAGAGGTGGCCACAGCTGGGATTAGAAGATGAAGGGGATTGCGAATGTTCTTTCACCATCATTCATTCAGACAACGTGCCCTTCAGCAGAACAGCAAGCCCTTCTGATTTTCTCGAATTAGGAAGATTAGCATGAAGCGCATAATGCGGGATGATGGAATTTGTCATAATTTGCATTGTCCTGGAAAGATTCAGTTTGATAGAGCGATGCATCTCAGAGCATGTCATGTCCCACGGGCAGGTCATGGAGGAAGCTCGGCAGAAATAATTTCACGATATGTGCATCAGTTGTAAATGCCTCATAACCAATTTGTCAAAAAAAAGAAAAAGGGAAAAAAAAAAAGAAGGTGGAGGTCAGGAGAGTTGAAGGAGGTTGGGCATTTGCCCAAACAAACGTGGAAGTTAGCTATGGTAACGGTAAATTAGACTTTTGTCATTTTGGAGTAAGACATGATTGCATGCAATAAATGAACACATTAACTAGATACTTGACAGGTTACTGGTACAATTTTTGTTTCTGCAGTGCGTAAGGAAAGTAGATCTTTCACTAATTGCATTATGAAGTTGTTTTTTGAAAATTCCTTACAGAAATTATCAGACACAGGAGCTTCAGGATCAGTTTTCTGAGCGATTGCTTCTGACCTTGGTAATGTTCCCAAACTGCAGATAGAAAAGGATAATCAGCATGTAGTTGACAAAACGGACATGACAGTGTTACTTATATGCTGCGGCATTTCTGGAAATAGGCATGTAGAATTCAGACAGGCAAAGGGAACACACTTATTTACAGTAGCATAGCAAGAGGAAAAGGTCCAATGTCATGAATTGACCAAGGTTTATTTATGGACCATCTGACAATGAAGCAACAGTCTTTGATATTTAGAAATCTCTTCTGCCCAAGAACATTATAACTAGTGCTCATAGGTTATGTTATTTATCATTTCAATATCTGGTCCTACTTGAGGAGGACATTTTGCAGTGTCTCCTTTATTTGTCTTTATACATTTCAAACGCAGGATTAATGCCGGTGATTCAGTAACACTGATCATCTGTGACAGTTGAGCATTTGCGAGTTGAGGGTCTAAAACCAAAATCAAACTAAAAAATAGAAAATAAAAAGGAAATTGTCACTTCTGAGGACCTATTTTACTGTCCCTGGGATTCAAATAATTCTTCCTACCAGAGGCTGATCATCAGGCTGCTGTCTTTCCCATGCTTATTATTTAGAATTCTGGGTTTTTGGAAACTGAATTACCTTAGGGGACAACAAATAAATCTTTCAATACCCGGTACTTGGAATCAAGATACATGTGAAACTAATAACACTGCACAATTACAAATATGCTGGTGTGAGTCTTTTGGAAGAAAATATTTATAGGGTTCTGCATAAACCCCCTGTTTTAATAATTTTTGGACTGCAAAATAGAAGCTCTCTTTATCAGTTTTGTGAGGCTTTGATCTCTTTTCCATAATTTACAGCCTTGATTGAGTTTTCGGACAAATCGCTATGCAAGTCAGAGTTCATAATTGATGTGTGGTACTGGTGAAGAATAAATATGATTTCTATAATGAGAAAAGGTTCCTACATCTTGTATGTAGATTACAATAAAATAACTTTATCTTCTATTGAATTGGAACCACACATCCTGTATTATTTAGTCTTGCACTGTACATGGTGAAGACAGACAATCTTTGGAAGCCAGAATATGTTTTTATTACTTTGATGGCTGATATAAGCTGATTATATTTTTTTAAATGATAGAATAAATAATCTTTGCATCTCTGTTTCTAAAGATTGGTTAATATTTTATTCTTTAAATGTATTTTGGTAACATTGAGTGAAAAGCAACAAGTGTTCAGTTTTTGTATAATTTCTTTACTTAAAATTTCCAAAAAAATGTTTTGCACTGTCTACTAGCCACTTCATTTTGGTCATATAGCTTGACTTTGAGTTTTGAGGGCTGATAGTGATAACAACTTTGTTTTAGTAAGTATACTTTAAAAACTTCAGAGGAAAAAATCGCAATCAGTGGTCTTTTCCTATGTGTATCAACTATAGAATATAGAAGTACAATGTCTGCTGATGTGAAAGCACAGCTCAAAACAAACAGAATTGATGTAAAAGTATAATAGCTTTGAAACTTTCTATTTGTGTTAATTTCATTTTGATAACAAATTTTCAATAAGTATTTTTACATTGGCTCTCTTTGTAAAGTTTATTTCTAGTATCCGGGGTGGATTGAAAACATGCCCATAGGTTTCCCCTTTCTGATAACAGAAACAGGAAATGTAAAATACTTAAATTATGATATGCTATACACATATTATTTTTCTAAGAAAGTACTCAGTGAGGGATGAAGCTATAGAATTATACATTAAATAAGTCATCAAACTTGTAATTTAAGTGAAGTTTCCTCTGTATTTGCCATTTCAGATCACGAGAGTTCATTTACCACTTCTTGCAGGGTCTGTGTGATATCACCATGGAATTCAGTAGTTATTATGTTTGGTAGAATTCACGTGTTTCTTTATTTGATGACCTTTGGAGAAATAGAGTGTGTGAGATGAGATATTTGGTATTACTGTTTTTTAAATGGGAGACATTCTAAAATGAATAAAGTATGCTGTATCTGAAGAGCCTAATTTTCTAGCTAGTAGTTAATGTACTATGTGGGAAGATAATAAAAAGCTAATTCTTTCTTATCTCTCACATCTGGAAATCTTCAGAGAAATTAGTGGAGAGTATACTTTGCACATGCATATTAAGTGTTGTTCTTTGAAAATTACTTTTCTCTAAAGGGATTTTGTCTCTCGACTGTAAGTGACTTCCAATGTAGTTTATCAGCATGTGTGAAAAAAGACACAATTTTGGTTTTCTAGTCATTCATGTCACAGATTCAATCTAGGAATTGCTGGTTGATCTATGTTCTTTCTATTCTTACAGTTCTTAACTAAAAAGACTTAACTAAAAAGACTTCAGATTTGATTCTGCTGTAACGTACAGATATGTATCCCTGTCTTCTGATTCTTTAGTGCTTCCTATGTAGTTTTGAACAGCTAAATGAGGAATGAACCTGAAGATACTGAAAATGCCTTTTCTGAAGGCAGAAATTGGAACAGTCTGTGGTTTTAGCATCCTTAGTAGGCTCTGCCAGTTACCCAACTCAAGAGGAGGCAGAGAGTGGAAGACAAGAGAACAAAAATTATGCAGAAATAGGCAAGTCTTTCTTATATTCACTTGGAGATGGATCTTTTTACTGGACTTTATGTTCATGACCAGTGAGGCTTTGGGTTTGATCCTTTGAGACCTGTATGTTTTAGCTTTCTGTAAAACCAAAGTAGTGCAAAACGGGCCAGTTCAGGTGTGAGGTATGGATCTTTATTACTTGTTTTGATATCAGATTAGGGGACATAAAATCTGAAACTTTATGATGTCATATAACAAGTCATCTTTGCAGGGAAACAACTTATATAAATAGTAACTCTTTTCTGCCCTATGATTATATGGATACTATAAAACACCTGAAAGAAACAAAATAAATTTAAGTGATTTTCTTTGTTGGAAATTCATGACTAAAGCATCTGTTTTAAAATTCTCCTAGGCTAGTCATGAATTCTCTAGAAATTTAGCCTAGTATTTTATAAAGTTCTATTGCTGTAGCTCTTAGGTGTAGTAAAAAAGGGAGGAGGCACTCATTCCCATTTTGGTAGACACAGGAGAAGAGTACAGTAAGGTCAGACTCTGCTTTACAAGTCCTCTGCATCTTGTTTTCAGTTGGTCTGTAAAAGTGGGAAAAGGATTGAGGGAAGAAGAAATAGGAGTGTCTAAGTAGTATCATTTGTGTGTGAGATAGTGAACATGGTAATCAGACTGCATCACAGTAAAACTATTTAAGGAATCTGGGAGTGGAAAGATAATCTGTAGACAGGAAATTGAATTGGACCATGTCTATACTACATTCACCTAGCTAAATTGTACCATAGTCTGTTGGCATTTCAGCTACTTCATTATTGTTTTGAGAAAGCGAGAGAAGTGGGAAAGAGTAGAACAACAAAGATCAGCTTTGAGAGGAAGAGCAAATGGCCAAAGAAAACGTGAGGAAAACTGCTGTTAGCAACCGGTAACGTCTAAAGCACGTTCATTCACACGTGGGTTGGAGCTGTGAATTACACCATAAGATGACCTGCTCATGTGTCTGTCTGTGGGGCTGCACAGACATTTCACAGAATCACAGGATGGTTGAGGTTGGAAGGGACCTCTAGAAGTCATATAGTCCAATCTTCCCTGCTCGAGCAGGTTGCCCAGGACTGTGTCCAGACAGCTTTTGAATATCTCCAAGAAGGGAGGCTCCACAATCTCTCTGGGTGCCCTCTGCCAGTGCTCAGTACCCTTCACAATAAAAAAAGTGTTTCCTGGCATTTACACAGAAGCTCCTGTGTTTCATTTGGTGCTTATTGCCTCTGGTGCTGTCACTGGACACCACTGAGAAGAAAAACTGGCTCTCTCCTCTTTGCAGCAGTTATTTATATTTACTAATAAGATGCCCTTCCTGAGCCTTCTCTTCTCTAAAAGTGAAACAGTCTAAGTTCTCTCAGCCTTTTGTAGTAGGACAGATGCTTCAGTCTCCTAATAGCTTAGTGGCCATTTCTTAAACACTCTCTCATACTGAGGAGCGCAGAACCCGATTCTGTACTCCATGTGTGGCCACATCAGTGCTGAGTAGAGGAGAAGGATCACCTCCTTTGGCCTGCTGGCAACTCTTCTCCAAATTCAGATGAGGATACCATCACTCTCTATGCTGCAAGGAGATGTTATTGGCTTTTGTTCAATCTGGTGTCCACCAAGACCTCCAGGACCTTTACTACAAAGCTTTTTCCAGACAGTCAGTATCCAGCATGGGTTTTTTCTTCCCCAGATGTAGGACTTCCAACTTCTTGTTGAACTCCATGAGGTTCCTGTCAGTGCATGTTTCCAGAGGTCCCTCTGGATAGCAGCGTGACTCTGTGGTGTTATCTGTCACTCCTTCCACTTTTCTTCCATCTACAAAGTTCCTGAGGGTACACTCTGCCCTATCTTTCAGATTATAAATGAAGGTGTTGAACAATACTGGACCCAATCTTGATTCCTGGGGTACACTGCTAGTTACTGGTCACCTGTGAGACTTTGTGACATTGTTCTGTATCCTCTGGTCCTGACCATTGATCCATTTTTCAGTCCATCTCACTGTATGCTCATCCAGCCCATACATGAACAACTTCTCTTTAAGGGTGTTATGGGAAACAGCATCGAAAGGCTTATGGAAGTACAGGTAGACACTGCTCCTTCCTCATCTCCCAAGCCAGTCATTTCATCATAGACACTCAGTCTTCCTATCTTCTTATTAAATTCCTCTCACATGGTATAGAGAGACCCCAGGGAAGAGTTAATCTCTACAGAGGGTTGGGTGCCAGAAACCAGAGTGAGACCACAGGTGAGAGGACCCGTATGCTTGGGTGGGAGCAACTGGAAAGACCCCAGTGAGTGAAACCAATGCCAGCTTTGGGTGTGTGTATGTGTATTATCTGTGTGAGTCTTGAGCAAGGCAAAGTGTCCCTTTCTGACATACCTCCCTGTGTCCTCAAATAAAATAGGAAAAAGAAGTGAAACAGTGTAGCTGTGAGAAGTAGCAGAAAGAACATTTTCAGCACTTAGGCTTGTTTGAGTAAAGAGAATGAAATTTGCACAAAATCTAAACTGATTGAAGTACTTTGGATGTGGTTTTAATTTAACATTTCAGACTTTGAAGAAAAGTAACAAGAATTGCCAAGGATTAATGTGCCATCTTTTTCTTTAATTTGAATATTTTTCATAAATTTAAAAAATTGAAATTTCCAGAAGAAAATAGCTTTTAATTTCTTCTTACAAAATGCATAAGCCATAAAATAGTTATTTAAATGTTTGTTTTCTGAAGAAGAATATTGCAGGATATTAAGATGTCAAGCATATTTGCAGACATCTCGTTTACAGAGTCAGAAGTGTTATTCTGAAAAGTAGTTGATGTAGGGCATGGAAGACTATAAATTGAAATGAGAGTAAGACAAGGAAACAGGAGAGCTGTGGATGAGAGACCTCCAGTATGACTGTGAGGCTTTTCCTTCCCCTGTGGGAGGACCAAAGCGGATTAAAGATTAGCAGGTTCCAAGTGATTAGTTCAGTTTATTACATTCTCAGCTGACTGGCTCTGTGTCTTTGTGCTTCCCCAGCCTTCTTTTCCATTAAGAGTACCAAAAAGTTAATTACTGTAATTTACAAAAACCATATACAATGCCTCAGTACATGTAAATCATGGTGGTGGGTCTGAAACGCTGCTAGTCTGCCTTGGCATCTCACCACCACTTTTGCTATTCTTCTTTATTTTTGCTTTATACTAGATGACTGCTCACAATTCAGTTGTTTTCTGTGCTAAGCAGGAAAAGTGGCTGTTTCTAATATTTTTCCCCCAGCCTTGCACACAATTTTTATTCCTGTGTTTATTATTTTTCTCCCTTCTGATTATAGAAAAACATGCTCTTTGCCAAAAAATTACCTTCATTATTTAACTAGTGTTCAGGAGGGCTCAGCATGACAGTACTTTAACAGAAAAATCCTTTTTACTCAGTATACTGATAGTTAACTAACTGTATTTTCTTACTAAGATTATAGTTCATAATGGTTTCTATTTTTCTGAGTTCTGTATTTCTCCATGGGAGCTGCTAGCTGCTGAGCAATTTTGAAAATGGATTTTAATTTATTTACTTAATTTTCTAAACAAATTCTTTTGATTAAATGCAGTCCATTAAACTTGAAAATATTCTTGAAGGTCACTTTGAAGGCAACCCCATAAAAGGAATTTAGAATAAATACACCTGAAGGACTACTATCATGTGCAGAGTTCTTATGTAATAGGGAAGTCTTACAGTAGAAGTGTCAGTTTGCTGTACGTGGATTGTAGGCTTGGTTTGTTCTTGTATGGTGAATATGTCTGAGATGTGAATATTCACAGGTGTGTTTGTAGTTTCTACTCTGGCTAAGCTGCCAGATGTTTGGAGATTTATAAATACAGAATAAAATTTAGGGACAGAAGAAAGTGAAGGGAAACAACTTAAAAATGATAGGCTTATTTATGGAACTTTACTTTTCTCTCTGTCCTCTACACTCGACCATATAATTTTCTCTTTGAAATAATATTTTCTATTTGTTTGCTTATTATCAGTTTTTCAATTATCATATATTTGGCTGTGAAGGCTATTAATTTTCAGTGGCTAGTTACACAAAGTAATCAGGTGGTTACTAAGGTTGTTAAGTTTGATTAGAAGCTATGCATGCATCTTCCAACCCTTATCCTTAATCTCTGCTTATTTTAAGCATATAAAACCAAACTGAGAATTGAATCAAAGGAAGCAATTTGTCTTGTCTCTTTACTGTGCTTTAAAACACCATGCATGTAAATAACAGCTGCAAATTACAATCTCTTCTTCCAGCTCCCTGTAGTTTACACTGACTTGCACAGACTTCTGAAATTTATACCAGCCTGTGAATCACTGTACAGCCTTCTGAAGAGTCAGAGGAATTTCAAATAGGAGGCCTACTCTTCTTTCTTCAATTCAAAAATAGAATTGTTCAGAATATTTTTTGAAGAGAGAGATTGTTTTGTCAGAAAAAAAAAATGTATTTAGTTTTTAGGAATTTAATAATAGCTCCAGAATGAGAAATCTCAGTTATCGTTTTCTTTCAGATTTATCTTTTCATATTCATGGATCCCATGTCTCTCACAGGAAGACCTAAACTACTCTCTATTAAGGTTGTAGGTGTTGTAATAGCTATACATATGCTATACAATTTAAGATTTTGGCTATGAATATGTCTTGGTGTAGCTAAGGCTCTCAGAAAGTGGTGAAAAGATAGTTATTGAAGTGCTAAAAAAAGACAGATTGGTTTCAACTGAAGTGGTATTAAAGATACTGCCTTTAAACTGTGTTAACAAAACAAACACAAGATGGAAAATCCATAAAGATAATAATTAGGTGTAAAAAGGGTTAGACATTTAGTGTAGGTGCACCCATCTTTCAACAGTAAAGATTTGCAATGTTTTTGAATTATGTAAATATTTTGAAGATATGTATTGTTCTATTATAAAGGCTGAAGCAAACACATATGATTTACTTAAAATCATAATTTTAGCTTATGAAGTAGTTAATCCATTAACAGGTATAGTTTCAAGAATTGTAGGTTTGCAGTTTAAAAAGTTTTCTTAGTTTGAAAGAGATTCCTCATAGCACTCATTTAAAACAAGAGATTAAATTTCTGCTCTAGGTCTAGATGGAGGTGAAACATTCCCATGGCATTGTACTAGGTGATGCCATAGTTGTCATTTTTATTCCATTGTCCATGACTATTTCAATTTTTGTCCCAGTTGGAAAAGCAGCTATACCAAGGGAATGTTGCTCCATGGAATTGGATCAGAAACTGGGCACTTTAGGTTGGATTTCTCCAGTTTGCTGGGTCATAGGTTTTTTGAAGTCATCTGAACAAAGATGTGTGTTGTGGCATTATTGTGGCAGAAAACACAGAGTTGGAGAACTCATAGTTTGTAGGTCCTTTTACTGTTAAGAGGTGTGGAATGTCCAGAGAGGTTTAGCATGGACAAGTCTGATGTGTATGTATAAACAAAACCTTAAGTACTAAGGGAAATATACTGTGAGTACTTATACTCTTAGGACTTTGGGCAGAAATTTCAGATGTAATAGACTTTCATTTAGAGATCTAATTTCTGCTAAAGGCACACTTGAGATATTTTTATAGCTTAAAATGTATTATTTATGTGAAGAATTCTAAACCTCAGGTATCAGAGGGTCAAACTGATAGGAAAATGTTATATGTGGGCTTGCATTTTAGCACATCAGAGTCTTTGGGGTTCTGTGAGCAGTGCAATAGTATTTCACAGAGATCATGCTGTGACATCGATTAGTTGTTCAAGAGGCACTTGCATATTGCAAAGCTTGGAGCTTTATCATTGCAGGACTTTTTGTTTACTTCTACTTTCATCCTATTTAAAAGTTTTAAAACTAGTATGTTATGTCCTTTTTTCAAACTAGGTGACTGCTCTCACTATGCATAACAGTTTTGACTGAACTGTGATATTTCAGAAGATAACACTGCAGTACTCTGTCAGCTGCAATGGAGATGACTCAGCTGTCCCAGATACTAAACTCTGGTGGCCCCGTAGAATAAGTTTTAGTGACAGAGTGAATTCCAGGAGCTCTGGGTGGTGCTGTGAATGTTTGTAAATAAACATTATGTTTAAGTTTCCAGGGCTATTAGTTGAATACACTTCAGCAATAACCTGAGTGTTAAATCCTTAGTGTGAATTCAAATGCTTTTAAATCTACTTGGAGAAATTACAACTAAAAAAATAGTTTTGAGAATAAAAGCAACATGCATGAAAACAGAAATCTGATTAGGAATGTCACCTGTCATGTTTCAGAATACATGGTGTTACTGCTACTGGACTCACCATACACATCTATATGCATTGTTTTACTGATAATTCAAACATGCTGGACTAAAAGATGTAAAGCATATCTGGTCAAGGTGGAACATGAAAGATAGATCTTGTGATGCTCACTGGAGTGTCTGAACATCTGTTTCGCATACTGGGCAAATTGTTTAATTGTACTAGGTCTCAGTTCTTTACAAATTAGTGTTGTATTGCTCTCGTTCATTTTTCTTTCTGTGGAGTCTCAGAACTCTGGAATACTGCCCATTTGTATGCATAGGGAATGATTAATATTGTAATCCACTATCTTGTTACTTGTGTAACTTAAGTGCTAGAGAAAATTATGCTTCTGTCTTTCCTGAGAGAGATACTGAATAGAGTTCTTGTCTGAGGAGAGCAGGGCTGTATTTCCTCATCATTTTCTTAGTCTCCAGACACCTGCCAATTCCATATTCTTTCAAGTTAGTGAACAAGATATACTAGGGAGGCCAGTGGAACCCAACAGGACTCTGCTCTTCCTGGTTTAGAGCGTCAGGTGAATGAAATGAAGCATGGTCCTTGCTTCCTCAGGTGAATAATGATGGTGCTGTGTGAATGGGTCAAGGAAGCTGCAACTACCCGAATATGAGAGATTCCTGCTTTGGAGACCATTCAATGATAGCTACAGTGTAATGAAAGAGAGAAGAAAACACAGACTTAGCTGTATAGAAGTTTAAAAAAGCAAAGAAACTAGCCCTGGAACCTGTAAACATCTACTTACTAAAAGAAACAGATGTCTCCCATAAAACGTAGGTGTGATTGTGTAAATAAAGAATGAATTCTAATAATGGTTATTAATAATTCTAATAAGAAGTTATAATCAAAGTTATGCAGTCTAACTGACTTGTGGGAATAGCTTGCTTTTGAGTTTTAAGTGGCAAATTAGTATAGAATTTGAATTTAGACATTTATAGTCTGATTCCTCTAAAGGTGTAATTCTGTATCTGAGCTTGGAGGGAACTTCCAAACCTCAGTGTTATGAAATTGTTTTGCTGGTGTGTAGTATGTATCTCTTGTAGACAAAAATCAGTAGCTTCTTTCTGCCATATTTCATCATGAATGACTTTGTCTACACTGCTCATAGAGGTGCTCCTTTAAGCTGTCACTGCACTGCAGTAAGCCCCACCAATGTCATTCTACTACTGAGCAAAATTGAAATTTTCATATGTTTTCTGGATTTGTATTTTCTTCTTACTTTCACTTTTTATTATTATTTGTGATCTTTTATTAATTATGAAAGAAGCTCTCTTCACTGTCTTAGCAGTCTAAAGTGGATCAGAGTTGATACAGCAGATCAATGCCACTTTGAAATCTGTAACATGCTAGACTTCTACAACAGTCTCATTTCATGGCAGTAAAAGTCATGAATATATTGAAAGAAGAAATTGCAATGACATTTTTGCTGTGGAAAATTTGGCATCAAAAGCCCTAAACTGTTAAAAAGATTTTTGTCTCATTAAGGAGCAACCTGAGAACTGCTCCTATCAAGGTCAAATACCCAGTAAACAAGATTGGCAATGTTAAAACTAATCCACCAGCAGAAGATGTTTCTGTTTACTTCTCTGCATATGTGCCAGTTCCCTTCTTCTGTGGAAAGAGGGTAATTATAATAATGACAATTGAACAGGATGGGATTCTTGTGAAGGCTGGGATGAGTGAAGTAAATAATGCATTAGCACTAACTGCAATTGTATTACTGAAAAATGTTTGATTTACTTTTTGTCGTGTTGGGGTCATGCAACTAATGTGGCTTACAAATGTTGCAACTGTTCTGTGACAAATGCTCAGATGAAAGACATTTGATTTTATTTTGGGCTTGTTTAACTTTGTTATCATTTTCTTGGTAGATAAGTGAATTTTAGTCATGCTAAATTGGACTTAGTGAAATGTTGCCAAATGTGTATAATTTCTGGAGGTATTAGATTGATCTCAGCCCTTGGACAAGGAGTACATAAAATTTAAAAAGAGAGATTTATATTGAGTTATGTTTGTTAGGGTCTGAGTCCTCTGGAGGCAGTAGCAGCAGTCTTCTGCTAGTGGAATGGAAAGGCTTTGAATGTTCCCTAAAAGGATAGCTTACTGAACATTCACCAAACTCTTTCTGGGCCTTTCCCTCATGTGAAGGAATCTGTCAGATCTTATTCTGTGTTTGAGGAAGTGTCTGAAGAATCTCAGTCAAGTCTGCCTGTAGCTCACATTGTGTGAAGTTCCATCTTTCTTCTTTGTAACAGTAACAAATCTTCAAGGTTTATTATTTCCTAAATTCTGAAAAGGTAGCAATAAATTTGAATTCCTGTAAATGATATATAGATATTAGGTAAACACTGGATGATGGTGAGTTTCTGCAGTTAAAAACTATTCATTCTCTTAACCGTAACCTTTAAAATGCCTAATAAATTAAGAAAAGTCCTGAGCTGAAATGTGGTGTTTGCTTGGTTCCCATAATTGTTGAACAAATTTCAGAAAAGGGAAGAAAAAGTAAAAAAAAAAAAAAAAGAGGTGGCTCTTTTGCAGGTGTAGGTACAAATGTCAAAGTAAGTTAGGGAATGGGCTTAAGTTGTGCCAGGGTAGGTTTAGATTAGATATTAGGAAGAATTTCTTTACTGAAAGAGTGGTGAGATATTGGAATAGGCTGCCGAGGGAGGTGGTGGAGACACCATCCCTGGAGGTTTTTAAGAAGAGGATAGATGTGTTTCTTCAGGGGATGATTAGGGATAAGAGTAGTGTAGGGCTATCGGTTGGACTAGATGATCTTGAGGGTCCTTTCCAACCGTAATGATTCTGTGATTCTGTGTGAAGTTGTATTTTTATAACTCCTCTTAGGAAAAATCCCTCTACATAGTAAGAAGATTAAGTATAGCAACTGGAAAACAATGTCAAGAAAGCACCAGCTTTCTTGAAAAACAGAAATTTTTCTAATATTAAAGTTAAGGAATAAAGCATTGGAGAAGTCTCTTCATGTTGATTGAATGTTTATTGTACTCTCTGTCTATAGTGATACTAAAACTAAAGTTGAAGTTGTCAATAAATTAACTTCCTTGTTATCCTACTCCTGTAATTTCTGAATAATTGGACTAATGTTAGAACTATAAATTTAATCCAAGGCATATTCTACATTTATGGAATTGCTGCTTTTTCCTCTTGTGTCCTTGTTGGCACATGTATGCAAGAAGTAAGTATAAGCCAGTGCTAATCTCATTATAATTTACCATACAAAATAAACACTGATATTGCACAAATGCTCAGGAATATGGAATACCTTACCCCTTTAACATTTTTTTCTTTTCAGTCCAACTTTGTGAGGCATTTAATGTAATTTTATTTACTGTATTTTTAAAAACTGTAATAGTGGTTCAGACAGGTTTGTGTTAAGTTGCTCATTATTCAGTTATGAACTTGGAATGTAAGTAATTGCTTGAACCCTTCTACCTCTGCAGTACAGTATAATACAAGTTCTGATTTTGCCATTTAGCACCAATTGCCAGTAATGTATTCAGCAAAAACTTTGGTTACACATTTCTTGTAGTCACCACCCTCATCTAAAACAAGTAGTATGTGCAGCTCTGTACTGTTTGGAAGTGTTTGACTTAATCCTTCTTCTCTTATAAAATGCCCATAATGTTTTGTGAGTTTTCTGAAGACAGCAGAATTTAAGACACCTCTCTTCCAGTTAAAAGAGAATGATCGTGAGTTCTGTGATAATCAAGTTTTGTGTCCAAATTAGTTCTCTAGTCTCATGGTGCTCTTCAAGAAAGCACTATTTCCCACATGGCTGGGACTTCAACTGCATGATAGAAAGTTTCGTTCTTCCCAAGGACAGGAGTTATTATCCTCACCTAGTTGGGTTTTTTTTTTGTAAAAAAAACTATCATTTTTTTACAAAAACTATACTGGCCACAGGCTATTGAGAGTCAGGAAAATTTCAGCTAAGATAGTGAAAATGTCATTGAAAATATGTATCTGAGTAAATTAGAGTATGACTATTTTAAATGTGAATTTTGCAACAGTACAGACAAACTATAGCTTCTTAAAATTGGTCATGTCTTTTTGAAGCGTGAACATACGTGACATCAGTTCTATTGCAATAATATGTGTATGTAAGTTTATAAATCCTGCAGCATGAAGTACTGAATTCACTGTAGTTATGTGTTACTATTAGATCAGAAATAAATGACCAGTTCCTTCTGAAATGGCTGATTTCAGAGATACTACATCTTTTGAGTAATGAACTGTTCTTTGCCTTGACACTTTTCATGTCTTAAATGCTTTTAATCACATACTGCTTATTTTACATTGATTACCTGCAAGAATGTTGAAGCTTTAATGATCCCTGTTTTGTCAGTGTAAGAACTCAGCAATACCCATCGTATGATGTTATTCAGTATGACAGTTACTCAGCTTATACTTCAGGGAAGATATCAAAGCTAATATCTAGTTTGTAGTAGAAGTAATCTTTCATGATTACCAGTTAGGATGATTTGGGACTGCCATCACCCCAGTGGCTCCACTGTATTCAGCTTCTCTAAAGGTTTTATATTGATTGTTAGTCTCCCTACTCTTCAACTGCAGTTGCTAGAACAATAAACTTGAATATTTTTTGCTTCTCAGTCTTACATCTATACTACAAGTAATAAAGTCTAAAATACAGCAACTCACATACATAGCAGAGAAAGTGCCCTCATACTCCTTTTTTGAAAAGGAGATGCAGGAGAAGATTGTCATGACAGCAGATTTATTGGACATTTATGTGATATCTGTACGGTTATGCTAGTGTATAGTGCTAGCCTCTTCTTGCAATAACCTTAAAAGCCAGGGAAGTGACTGCTGGCTTGACAGGATGAAAGTAGTAATAATAAAAGAGGGGGGAAAACAAGACAACATGCATTTGCAGTTAAGATGTTTAAAACTTGCTTATGCTTCCTCCAGGTCATACAGATATAGAGGGAATGTGACTGACCTGACAACTTCAGATTTTTTGATCAATTACTACTTAGCCTTCAGTGGAACTCTTCCAGACCCTCATGACTTAATCCTCATTTGCGACATTTCTGCTTAGCTTCATTTCTCTGATTCTCAGAGAGACTGAGATATTATTATTTCTATCTAAACAGTGATAACTATGCCTATAGCACTTTGGAAAAAAATAAAACCAAATTTCTTCTTTCATATCTATGCTATATGGTTAAAGCGTGCAAATGGATACTAATGCACAGAGTCATTTGGAGGCTTCTCTGTTAGCTTAGCTAGAAATGTATTTTTCAGTAAGCAGAGGTGCAAGATAGTAAGTGTTACAGGAGGGGATCCTAAATGGGAAAAGTGGAGAATGTTGGCCTGTGTCTTTTATTGGGAATTCTTTCTGTTATTTTCCTGCTATTTTGAGGCCTTGGTCAATTCCACTGGATTGATAAATATGTACAGAAGAGCCACAAGCACTTCTGCTCTCAACTCCTGTGATTTGTGAGTATGTCTGACTAACCATTTGGCTAAAATGGCAGTACTATCACAGCCATTTCGGCTGCTATCACTGTCAATCCCAAAGAAACTGAATGGGTGTAATTATGAGATATTTTTAGGAAACATACTTTATATAGACAAGACCTCTGAGGGCAATAAATTCTGGGACATAGAGAAGGATGTACAAGAACAATACTTTCCACTTTAAATTACATGTTTCAGTGTCTAATTAGAAAGTTTCAGTGGTTTCAGAGCTGACATCTGCTTTGTGTCATAGCAGGGAAATAGCACAGATTTTCATTCACTTTTTTTACACTGTATTTACTGTATTTTAATGGTATTTACACTTTACAGAACTAAAGCAAGAAAAATTTTACATCACCTTGCATGCCTCATACAGTGGAGAAGTTATGCATCTAGAGTAGAGTTATAAACTATGGTTGCAAACTAGGTTGCAAATAAATTTTGCCTAAGGCATCAACCATAAATTAAAGCAATAATCATCTCTGTAAGATACAACTTTTCTCCATTGCTCCTTTAAAATAAGACAGAAAGTAGGTCAGAGAAATTTAGGATATTTTAGAGTATGTACAATATTGTATTGTTTGCCAGCACCTAATTTACAATTACAGAGCTACATGAATATTGAAATGATTCAGCTTCCCATTATAAATGTATGTGGCAGTTTGGTTGTTGATCAGTTTATGAAGTTAATGCAAATGAAACTGTCTTCCTGTCAGCATTTGAAATATATAATGCAGTCATGTTGTATATTCAGGGACAGGCCATTGACAGTCAATTAACAAGTTTGATTGGTATGTCAACTCATTCTTTTGAATTGTTAATAGTATGTTAATAGCATTCATTTCTTTGTGCAGTCCCATTTGCAGCTTCACAGTTACAGCTATTTTTTATGATTCTGAGTAACCTAAAATAGTGCCTTAATAATAGATTATTAAACACCTGTCTGGTGTAGCTTAGGGAGCTTTTTCTAGACTGGGAGTTTGCCGTGGATCCCTTTGATATTCAAATCAACAAATGATAGCCTTTTTATTCAAAACGTAAGTTCTTTTGATGGTTAGCTTGTTAAGAAATATTCAGCTCCAGTCTGACCTGATCTGGTTTCCCATGGAAAAGATCTGATGCTGTTTGAAGGTTCATAAATGGAATGCCAATGACAATTTGTTGTTGACGTTTTGCTGCCTCAGCCTTCAGATGCTGCTGGTTGATGTGCCGCTTTAGCTTCACCAAATAATGCTTGCAGGTAAATGATCTTCTGATTGATCAGATAGTTTCAAAGCAAAGAGTTCTCTTCTGTGGTCTGTAGCCATGGTTTTTAGGCTTGGAGGGGTACTTTAAAAGATGCATCAAAGTTGACAGATGAATCTCGAGGCAAGGAATGATGGGAGACAGCAGAATTATGGGAATATTTTTTAGAGAATAACATATTAGTGAGAGTTTTGAAGACCTTCAAAGGTCTATCAAACCAGCTCCCTATAGCAGATATGTTCCTCCTTTAAAAAAATATTAAAATTGGAGACACTGGTTAACTCTCAATTTCCTGTGTTGGGAAGGTGTTGGGCTGCTGTTATTGTTCTCTGATGGTGTTTTAAAGGGCTTATTTAATTTGAATTTCACCATTATCTTGTTCTGCATCCAGACCCTAGTCCTACAAGACACAATTTCTGCTTCTCCTAAATTTTGCAAAATCAAAGCATTATATCACCTGAAATGCAAGTGTGGAATGTGTAAGATTCCTTTATGTAAATGTCCATAACACCATGAGTTAGCATTACAAACAACAAATACAAATACCACTTGGAATTACTCTTAATCCACCTTTCTTCACATTACCTATGTTATTCTTTTATACCCACCTTCATTCCCCATTAGTACCTTTCCTGATTCTAATACAGCTATTATTCTGAAAAATTAGGCTAGCTATTAGAAGCTCAAAACATACATCACAGAAATAGTTCATTTCTCTTTGGTTTGAGCATTTAATTATTCACTATAAGCATGTGATATTTTTCTGCAAAAAGATCTAATTGTTGTTTTCTGGAAGAGCTATAAGATTTAACTCCTTCAGACGTGAGTGACAGAAAACCTGAGGTTCAGAGTTAAATGCTGTGAACAGTTATATCACTGAACACAAACTCTGAAATTGCACATTGAAAGATGCTGTGTGTTAACTATACTTCACTGGACTTCATAATTCATGCTGCTTGAATTTAGACCAAACTTTGTTAAAAACAGAAAAATTATCTTTTCACAGAACCCTAGAACATTATTTAAAAGTGATAGATGAACAGTCAAGCCGTACAACTTCAATTTTATGTGTCATCTAAATAGAATCTAAAATTTATATAAGACATTTTCCATCATTGGAAATTTTGGCATTTTTGCATACTTTTCAAATACTATGCACTTCAGCTGATACTCAGAAGCTCTTTCTGTTGGGCTGAACAAGCAAAATATTAGACATTCATACTGTCATTCAAAGTCCTATTTCCAGTGAAGCACCTATAATATTTCTAAGCTCAAAAAGCATATTTTGTAGACTCTGGTAAAGCCTCTGTTTTCAATGAGGTACGCTATTGGTTATTTATGAAATTCAAAAAGTTCTAAGATTTTCTAACAGTAATGTCATTGATATTGTTTCTACCTCCCTTATGAGGATAGGCTAAAGGAGTTGGGATTGTTCAGCCTAGAAAAGAGAAGGCTTTGAGGGGACCTTGTAGCAGCCTTTCAATACCTAAAGGGGGATTACAAGATAGAAGGTGAGAGACTTTTCAGCTGGTCAGATTGCAACAGGACAAGGGGGAATGGATAACAGCTGAAGGAGGGGAGGTTTAGACTAGAAATTAGAAGGAGGTTCTTTCACCCAGAGGGTGGTGAGGCACTGGAACAGGTTGCCCAGAGGGGTTGTGGATGCCTCATCCCTGGCAGTGTTCAAGGCCAGGCTGGATGTGGCCCTGGGCAACCTGGTCTAGTGTGTGGCATCCCTGCCCATAGTAGGGGGGTTAGAGCTAGATGATCTTTAAGGTCCCTTCCAGCCTGAGCCATTCTATGATTCTATGATTTTATGATTGTTTTTGTGCTTAAGTTTTAATCATTATACTTCAAAGAGAACTTCTTGATCACATTGCATGTTCATATTAAGCTTCTGTAGGTATTTTTATTTTCAAAAATGTAATGAAATCTACTTTCCCCACATGATTTCCATTTTATCATCTCAATTCTTTTGAAGTAGCTGAAATATTTCACCAAAATTGTGTTTATGCAGCACCATCAGTATAAATGTTCTGCAGTGTATGGCTTATTTTTTGTTAGGTATCTTTCATATTGCTAAATGCATCGTATTTGAAAAAGCTAGGTGGTAACAATGACAATCTCATAGCAGTTTGGAATACTTGGAATTTCAGTAGGTTGCTTCTTCTTCTAGAATATTCAATTATCAACTTGGAAATCATAATTGGGAATTTATCTCTTTTGATTTAATATTCATTGTAAAACTTTCTCAGGTCCTTACTAATACTTTTTTGTCGTGGAGAGGGATCTTTCCATCCTTTATTAACTTCTAGCATACTGCTCAAAACACTCATTAAGAAACAGAAGAGGGTCTTGGTCCAAGAGCATGTGTTTATTTAAACAAATTAGAGCAGTTCCAGTAGAAGACACTGAGAGATGTGCTTCCTGGACTACCCATTGCCACAACAGCACTGCCATTACCAGGCAAAAGAAGAGTACCATAGAAAGGATTTGAACCTGGTTCTGAGCAATATTGCAGCTCATTAACCTAATTGTTAGATTATTCCTTGATGCATTCTGCCCCTCCCTTTGTCTTATTTACTCTCCTTTAGTTTCAGTGCTTTGCTTTGAACGCATTTTTATATCAGAAGGCTTGACTCCACAATTGTTTTTTACTAGCCAAAATAACTAGTTTTGTTAATAATGCATACAGAAAGGGCTAAGCACATGGTAAGTTTGCAAACACTGGTCCTTTACCTCACTGTGTTGAGGTAAGATGGATAGAAACATGGTTGCAGCTTGGTTGGCAGGACACAAGATACATGTTTTATTAGTAATCTGTCAGTTACTAATATATTGTCAATATACTGTAATTTTCAGTTCAGAACTTTTATCCTTTTAAACAATCTAGAAAATTCCATGAAAGTAAGTGTTATGAGATAACAGTAAGGAGAACTTAAAAACAAACCAAAAAAACCCAAACAACAACACAGAAAAAATTAGGAATATGTATAATGCAAGATTCTAACTCCATACCCAAATGAGTATATGTTACAGCACAGAATATAAATACATTTGCAATCTATTATAACGCGGAATTTAATTATAATTTGTTACAGAAACTTAGTTTTTAAATGTTGCAAGTTACCACTTAGTCAGTAGGTAACTTCTTGTCATGAAGCGTTGCTGATCTAGGAGAAAATCTGCCCTCTAAAAGGTACATAATAAAATCTGCCTGATTACACATTTAGGAATTTAGTGATATTTTATGTAGGGATGTTGTCCACACTGCAGTTCTGATAAAAGGTCAGTGTTTAAGGGTACATCAAATAAGAGTTGTGAAAATGTGTTTGGATGAGCATATTTAGTGTTTTTCTGAGATTGTTGCTGTCAATTTCCATTGATGTTATTTTGTTCTGTTAGTCAGCCTCAGATTTTAGGATATGCAATTGCATGCATGTAACAAGGGTAGTACTTTACTAATGTATTTTTTTCTTGGATTGCACTTCATGAACAGTGTATTTCAGATTATATGAGAATGTATAAATTCATTATCACTGTTAAATTTTAAATTATTTAAATTTGTAGATTAGGTCATGTCTTGCTGTTCAGAACACAGAATTTTAGCTGTGAACTCTTCCTGTATTGCTGGATTTCATAGGATTTGGCAGCTGGTACAAAGGGGTTCCTAATACCCAAACTCATCTTTCTGTCGAGTTCAGTTTAATTGTTGATGTAGAAAAGATAATATGACGTTAATATTGCTAAGAATGTGAAGTATATTTGTGCATCTTTGTTGCAGTTTTGATTTTCTGCAAGTATAATCAGAACTTAGATTTTTGGTTTGAAAGTTGGGTCCCTGAACAAAAGTATTGCGTTATGTAAGAAAGATTATTACTGCAATATGAATAAATAGGTAAAAGATGGTAAGAAATACTGTATATTGTATATGCCTTATTCTGTATACATTACTGTTATGTATACTGTGCATGTATGTGTAGTTGCACACAAAAGTCTTCTCTCATTTCCACTAGGAAATGGTGGATATGTCTATTATAAATTGCACTTCTGTACTAAATAATCTTTAAAGTGATTTAATGTTGATTATTATTTAGGTAGACATAGATATATGTGAAATCCCTAGAGGATAGGTAAAGTACAAACCCACACTATATGGGTAGAATGAGAACTATCACTTTTATAGTAGTTAAAGTTAACTGTTTTCAGTTAAGAGATTCTTGTTTTTATGGAACTGCTTCTTTCCTGTCTCCCAGTTAGCACAAACCAGTATCTTAGAGTAGCCAGTGACATTCATGAAAAGCATATTTTAAGTAAGAATATTAAGCCAAGTGGTGGCTGAGAAGGAAATATTTTCTGTAAGAATAGAATGTCACGGTGTTAGTGTGTTTCATACGCTGTGAATTACTGTTGTGTGATGAACAGCTTTCACCTTTCAATACAGAGTATTTTCTCTGCCTAGCTGTCCCTCTTCTGTTTATAATCACGCTAAGCAATTCGACAGTTGGCATTAGTAAGGATTGTAAAAACAGGTAGGAATGGAAAAAACCCAACTCACTTTTCATAGGCTTTTATGACTGCAAGATGCTGTATTCCAGAAGAGTGTCACAGCCTTAAGCAGTAGCATCCTTACTGTTCCTAGAAACTTCTGCCTCGAAATATTTGTTGTGCCTTCTTGGACTGTTTTGTCACTACAATGATAGTTTAACTAATGACTTATTTTAGTCTAAGTGAATATTCTCAGTAGGAACTTCAGTTAATGTGGAAAGGATATTATGAGATCACTGTCTAAGTAGATTGTATGTTTAAGGATAAAACATTAGGAGACTAAGTCTGTAGTACAAACACAGATAGGTGTGTTTTTTCTTTGTCTTCTGTTAGATACTGTGTGTGTGGATACAATTACCTTATAAATTATCTCCCTTACTAGATATGTTCCCCAATCCCCTAGAAAGGTAAGCATAAAAAGAGAAAAAATAGAAATCAAGGAGGGAGGAATGTCATGTGAAAATGCTAACTATATCCTTTTTTTTTTAAATGCATAGCTGACAGAGAAAGAATGCTGAAATATTATAAAGCTATCCTTATCAGAAGAAATTTAGGGTAGTAAATTTAAATAGCAAAAGCACAGATGAACTGTGGGAACCCCAAATGAATGCTTATGTAACCTCATGTAAGGTTTAGATATTTTCCATTTAACAGAGGAGCAAATTAAAATGCTTTTCATACTTTGAATGCAATTATGCTAGCCTGTAAACTGAAAAGCAGTGTTAGTGATGAAATATTATAACTTCTGGAAAAAAAAACTTCATCAGTTCTGAATAATCATCTGAAGTTTTGATATCACCTGATCTTTTACAGAACTCCTTTTGAAATATGGAAATCATAGCTTTCCTAAATGATACGGTACCAATTTCTGACATTTTAGAAAATTTCACTCCTTCCCTAGCCAAGGATAGGTGTTACTTATCCTGGAACAAGTTTTTCATAGAGCTGATTAATTAGACCTGTTTCAGGAGAACAGAGACTGTATCTTCTTTTGTCCTATACTGTACTTGCTTCTAGTAAAAGCAGTATTGATTTAATGTAGACTGTTCAGCACTTCTGCAGTCAAGTTTTCTCCCTTGTTATGAATATCTGTATTTCAAAATATTTTTGCCATATGTTCTGGCATGAGTTTTCATTTCTCCTAAGTGATGTCTCATTTTCTTATTTCCTGCCTTTCTTTCAAACCAATCTGTGTTCATTTTTAGTATTTCTGCTTGTGCACATTCTAATTTAGTATCCTCTGTGGGTTTCATTACCATGCTGTTAATCCCTTCTTCCATTGCCTTAATGAAGATGTTAAACAAAATCAGGCCTAATACCAATCCCTATGGCACCTCACTTCAGTACACTGGCATTTTCATTACTCTCTCCATACAGACTATGAGCTAGTTAACAGCATTTATAATTAGGAGAGTCAAATATAATTTCCAGATATGCTGTATCAGGTATTTTAAGAATCCAGATGAATTATAACCATTGTCCTTCCTTATCTGTGCATATATAATTAATTAAAAAACATAATCAACTGTGGTGGACATAATAGGTATTTTAAAGTGCAGCATCCATTGCTCCATAGTACATGTTCACACAGAGCCGTTGGCATCACTTTGTACTTTTAGATACTAATCTTTTCCACTTTGTTTTTCTGGATCATGAATATGCCTTTGCAAATACTGGTTTGATTAAGTCTCTCATCCCTGATCCCAATCCCAGTTGTGGTGGAATAGACAAATCTTAGTTCTTTTCTTTCATTTGATTTGTTTGGCATCTTTATTGGAAGTGATATGAATTAGAAATGAGTAAATGATAATCAGTTCGGAGGTTTTATTCCATCTTTCAAATAAGGTATGCTCATAAAGCTCAGTATTCTGCTGTTTTTCACAGTCGGCAGATTTTGCTAATGTGGTTGTGTGAGAACTTGTGATTTTTTTCAAAAGCTTGAGAGGAAATGGTAGGCTTTATAAAAGGTGACAGATTAATAGTCATGAAGACTAGAATTCCACTGTCCCAAGGAAGAAATGCATCAAAGATTAATATTCTTGTTAGCTTGTTCATTTTCAAGTACGGATCCTGCTCTTTTTCTGTTTAGAAAAAACATCCTTCAGGATGTGGAGAACAATTTATCCTTTATGGCAATTAAGTCTTTGAACTGTCTACTGTAATTTTTCATAAAGGAGCAATATGTACCCTGTGTGTCAGTACAGGGCATTGGACAAAATATGCATAGTGAGTAAAGAATATTTTACACTCATTCTCTTCATTTCCTCTCTGTGTATTGGAGGTTCCAAGTGGACCAAAATGAGAGTCCTGGATAAGACTTCAGACTAGCTGTCATGCCTACCTGACTGTATTAGATGGCAAGCCTTTTCCAACCATTTTATTGGAACCTTTCCTAGATATTTACAACTAGAGATGGTGACTTCAAAAGCTAGGTTTATTTTTGTCTTGTATCTCATACTCCCTTAGAATGTGAGTGACAGCTTCTGGGGTGTTCTCTTTGTGAAAATTTCAGTTTCTGAATCTCTGTCTGTAAATCAGAAGTGTGGGGGTTTTATTTGCATCGGTTTTGGAGCAGAACAAACTTGATTTGGCATTGATTGAGATTTAAATATAACCAAAACATTGCCAAAAATATGTACACAAATACTAAAATTTTCTGTGCTAGGATAGAACAGTTTTTAAAAACTGTGGTTCAAGCTGAAACTTTGATTTCACCTTCTCTTAAGCTTTCTGACCTGGTCATCCCTCTCAGGTCTGTGCATGTAGCATTTTGTTAAACTTCAAGGTACTACAGACCTTCAGGAATGTATTATACGAGAGTCCTGCTGTAAATCCAGTGCAATCTAAAGGCTTAATTTGAATTATGTGACTTTCAGAGTATTGCAGAAATGTTTATGGTTGGGTAGCATAGAGTTATCAATAGGAGGTATTCAGATGTAGTGGCTTGAATTTGCTTTAGTATTCATAACAATGTTGTGGCTTCTTCCGATGCATTGTCAAGTTAGTGGCCTTTTCAAAGAACTGCCAGTTTTTGTGCTGCCCATTGTATACACACTGCATGATGTGATATTTCTCTTTGATAAAATTTTCAGGTAGGAGTTGCACAGAAGTTTTAGCTGTGTTGATAGCATTATGATACCGTGTACAGTGTCAAACATTACTTTGTGGGACAGCGTATCGTAACTGCTAAACTGCAGATAAAAATAATACATGCAGCCTAGTTTAGTATCCATGAAATGGCAAAATTTTATTTCAGTTCTTGATAAGAAATGTCCTGTAAATTTTTAACCCACAAATATATAAGTTCAAAGAGAAAAGTTTAAATCACACTTTCATAAAATAAACTTTAATATGAAGAACAATGCAAAAAGATGAGTGTTTTGTAGTCTTGTATCTTAGGTGACGAAATACATTTTGAAATGTGTGAAGCTGCATCCCAAAATGAGGATAAGCAAACTGGAATCACAGCATTTGAAAGCTGAATTATAATCTCGAAAATTGTGGACATGTAACAGCTACTTCAACAAAACAGCAATAATATACTATTGATTAATTATACTTTTTTGACCTAACTGGGAAAAAATATTTTATTTAAAGGGAAATTCTGGAAGTTTGAATATGATATGCAAGCATTTTACCAAGTTATACATGGATTCTTATGTGTCTGATTTTTTTAATCAAAAATAACCATAATTTTTTTTTTAAATTTTTCATTTTGGAACATATGCTTCTTCTTTAGCTACCAATAACTCTACACATTTTTTCCAAAGAAAGCCTATCTCAGACTAAACTGTGTGTCATCAACTTATTTATGGAATTTTTAGACTGCAAATTTGCAACAGTTCAAGAAAAACATGTGAATTATATTGAAGGTTGTGGTGTATTAGACTCATGGTATCAGATAGAATTTGTGTTCATAGTGTGACCTCAAAGCTTTTCAATTACAGTTGTCCAGACCCTACCTTTAAAACTTTATTCACACTAGGTAGATGAATAAAAGATTTCACATTGCAAAAAGCAATTTTACTGTCATTAGCTAAAATAAGAGGGGCCCTAGGAAGAAAGGATTATCATATATTAAATAAAAAGTTCACCACCTTACAGCTTTAATCCCGTTAGAAAAGATGATTTCTATCTAACTTAATCAGCCTGAGGTCTTTATTGCCTGGAGTATTAATTGATTTAGGTCTTCATTAAGGTCAGAGGTACACATGGCTGACCAGAGGCAGCCTATTAGCACATTGTCAGTTATGCTTATTTACATTGACTGAACATAATGGTGGGTTATTTCACTGTTAGGTCAGGGGGTCACTGAATCTTTTGTGCCCCCTGACCTGTTAAAGGGCATCAGTCACTCAGACACCAAACTGCATTCGTAACAAAGATTTGGTTGATTGCGTATTGACTTCATCCTTCCCAAGAAACATGTGTTTGTTCATACAGTGCAACCATTAACATTGGCCTAAGTACCTGCAGGTGAATGGTTGAAATCTCTCTGCTAGAAGCTCCCTGCAAGTTTTGCATTATGCCGGTTAATCACAAGCAAGTTTTAATAATACCAACAGGAAAATTTTCATGAAGTTTCCACAGTTGCTGTTGGCCTTTAATTAAAAAACAACCCCAAAAACCAACAGAAAAAAACAACCCTCAGTGCATATCCATAGGCATGTTTGATTCTAAGTAGCAATAATTATAGCTTTCTCTTACAGATTAGCAGCTTAAGTTTTTCCTTATGTAAAATTAAGTCTTGTTTTCTCATTGTTTCTTTTTCTGAGTTATATTTTGTGGGAGATATATTGTGTCCTTTCAGTAACTTCAAATACTGTTACAAACTTTTTCATGGGATGGACCAATTCAAGGTGCCATCAAGTGTTCTGGCTTTTCCTTTCCATTGTACCATAGAGTTGCTTTCCTTCTGCTATCCTAAAAAATGAATGCAGCTTAAAAAGAAAAGGATAAAAAAATAACCATTTCCCATTACTCTGTCTTCTCTCTCTATTACCTACAATCTAGCTCTTTATTATGCTTAATTCCTGCAGCACAGCTGCAGGAAAAGTAGTAAATCTCAAATAAGAACTTAGCATTCCTATCTGTTAGAGTATGGATTTCATACTGGTTCTGATTGTCCACTGAATTCCCTGGATTATTTACTGTTGTGCTAACTGTGCAAAACAGCTGCTAAACTGTTCTGATAGCTTATTAAGACTCGCTTTTCATTTAAGTTGCAGTGATACAAATGAAAAATAAAAAGGGAAGAAATGTGGAATTGCATGGGGCCCCATTTATAAACTGCTTACTGCTGTGGAGCTGTATTTGAAATAAATTGGTACAAATGAGCATCTCAGCAGTAGAAGCTTTTTATTTTTGTTTTGTCAAATCCTTAATGAAATTTTAGCACTAGAAATACGTATCTGGGCTGCAGTGAAAATTAAATCATCTGTGTAAGCTGAGACAACTAGTGTACAAATACACTTCCATTATATTGTAGTTTTGTTTCTGTGCTGAGTTTTCAGGATATGCAAGTCCTCTAGACTTGATACACTGTGAATCTGTAGCCTGAAAGATCTTCTGTTATCCTTGTAGATGCTCCAAAAAGATAAAGTGTTGCAAGGTTCTAGCAGGGTTTTGCAGAACACTTTCACAACACAAGGACTGACACCATACATTGTGACATCTCCTGTTGTGAGATTCTGGTACTGTGAACAAGATACTATGATGTCTTCCCTGTCTTAAATGCTTTTTACTCTAACAGTTTTCTCTATAATGCTTCAAACACTCGAGAGACAACCTCTTCAAATCTGCTAAAACATTTTTTGTACTGGTTTGCTGCTTTGTCCCTGCTTATGTTTTATTTTTGCTTGCTTTTTTGTGACCAAATCACTGGGAAAGAGAAGAGGAACATCCCTCCTCCTTCCCTTATCCTGCAAACCTGTGGCTATATTTTGAACCTTTGTCCTCTCTTTCCCCTTTGCATCCACCTTTCCATAACATGATGACATGTTAGAAACACTGTTTTTCTATTAGTTCTGTCTTAAGACACAAACAATTATGTTAGGAACAGAGGGATTTTTTAAATTGTTTTTTTAAAGAACTCTGCAAAATTCCCACTGAATCTGAGCCAAAAGTAGTGCCAATTTTGCTCAAATCCTTCAGAGATTTTTTTTTTGACCTTGCTTATGACCAGTGGGGCTAATTGTATCAGAACTATCCAGGATACTTTAAGAAAGTGCTATCTTGGTCCATATTTCAAAACACTGACAGATATTTTATCGTTAATTAGTATTCATATTATGTCTCAAACAATCTGTTCAAGAATAGGGGAAGTGAACTGGTTGAACAGCTCTTCTGTCTACCTAATAATTAACATGGGTGATGCATGGAAAACTAGCAACTCAGCAGTAAAAAAAAAAAAGAAAGAAAGAAAGAAATATTGCTAGTGTGATTTTTTTTTTTCCTATAGATGTATAAAATACCTGTATTGGAGTTTTTGACTAATGCAAAAATTTAACTTTGCAGAGGTGAGAATGAATGTCTTGCTTTAAAAACAAACCTGTGCCCCTCTGAATCATGTCTTCCTGAATTTGTTTCTCATCTTGTCAGTATGCCACTTGGTAGCTGGCTGGACTCCCTTGTTCAGTGGCACATATTTTAAAATAGCACTGAAAAAAAAAAAAAAGGCCATTTGTTCCTATAAACCAAAATATTACTTGCCTTTTTCTTTTTTTACCCCCAAATTCAGGATTATTTATAGCATTATCAAAGCAATATTTCAGATATTTTAAACAATTTAAATAGTTGATGGGTGTCAGTTATGTTTCCTCTCTGCCTCCTCCCCCTCTTCAGCTGCTAATCATAGAACTTGTATGCCAAATTGTATAAGATACTCTTCCAATAGTTACATGTGTGAGTCTTTTGTGAGACGCAGACAGTTTTGAGGACAGATTTGGAGTTGCATATGGGTCTGTCACATGGTTTGATTGCCATGTCTTCTAGGACACAGATTTCTTTTTTAATTATTCTTAATTCTGAGGAATTTTTACAGTTTATACAGTAAGTTCTGCAAAATTCTTCCTAAAGATTCCTTGCACAATCCATCTTCCTTCTCTTGACTCCTAGCAAAATGCGTCCTGTGCTGACTTCAAAGCTGCTTACGCCTACCTTACTTCTGACTTCTATACTTAATTTTCTTTTGATATTGAATAAAATCTACTGCTTCAGTGATCAGGAAATGTACAGGCTTTCTAGAGAAGTTCAACATAAGAGGATGAAAAGTTTTGATATTTACATTAAGATTTTATAATAAATCTTTGAGATGTCTTAATAGGAAGAATAAATGTTTCCTTTGCTGGCTGCTGTTAAAAAAAGTAGGTCTTCAGAGTGTTGCCAGGAAGACTCCAGAAACAATCAGTGCAAAGTAACTGCATTGAAGTTCTCCTTAAAAAATATATTGATGGTATATCTGACCACCCATTTAATTCCTGTGTCAAAAGGTGAACCCTCCTCTTTGGTTAAATAGTTCTCCTCCCCATTTTATTTTCGGTCTGTAATTTCCTTTTGTCTTCTGATAGATTATGATGGTTTTTTTCATACACAGTCTTTAAGTGTTCTGCAAGTATTATTTTTAGAGTAGTTTTAAATTAGTTTACTGAAGACATTATGTATATATAGCTACAGTTTCTTATATATGCCTATGTAAGAGCTTAATTGAGACAAAATAGCATAGAATGAAACGTAGTGTGCATCATCACTCAAAAAAAGAAAGCAAGAACGTATTTAACTGTGTTGGGATGTCAGTGTTATCCAGCAGCTGTAAGAGTCAGTAACATCAGATATTGTTTTGAGTCGACACATTCATCCATGTATTAACTCTTAGGTTACAGTTTATTGCAGTGCTGTATATCTATATTGTAGTTAAATCCCTATCAAAAATTGTCATGAGACTGGTATGTTTGCTCCATTTGTAACAAATGGTGGCAAAGAACAGTACTGTTGAAAGAGGTTACCTGGGAAAGAGAAAAGTGCTTCCCTTGCCTTCTATACACTCCCAGAGTCTCATTGACTTTTTTTTTTTTGTCTTCTAGGTTGGAGATATTCTCTACTGTGCTGGACAGATTGGTCTAGTACCTTGTACGATGCAGCTTGTTAGCGGTGGCGTACGGACTGAGGGCATAGTTTCCCTCCGTCATGTTGAGCGAGTTCTTCAAGCTATGAGCCAGAAGACTGCACTCCACCACGTCATCGCAGCCACCTGCTATGTAACTGACAGCAAGCACATTCCTATTGTTCGCTCTATATGGCAGAAGAAATTAAGAGAATGTAAAAAGGTAGCTGTAGTATCGATTTTCTGCTTTGTCTTTTTTTTTTTTGACTCCTCTCACTCTTTTAGTAATATCAGATTTTTCTTTCAGTGTACAACTGAGAAAGAAAATTTCTTAATACAAAGTTATATTCAGCACTAACTTTGTCTTAATTCCACAGAGCAATATGTTAAAGAACTCCTAAAGAACAGTCAGTTCCTCCAACAAAAATGTGAACTATACCTTATTTGAATTACCTCTGCCCATATATTTTTACATAAGAACTGTGCATTTTACTTCAACTTCTTCTGAGTTGTTCTGTTAAGGTTTTTTCTTATTCTTTCTTACAAGCAGTATTGTTGTGACAACTGAGTTTAGCAGTTTACTGCTTAGACCAGACCAGGGCATGTCTATCAATTGGTTGACACTAGATTATCTCTAAGCATAATAATTTGCACAGTGACTTATACCATAATAACTTTTATTATGAACTTACCACTTTTCTTAAAAAGCCTTGGAACACTCTGCAAGCATTAAAAAGGTAACGGCCACAAATCTTGTAAGTAAAACATAACTTCGGCACAAATGAGGAAACCAGTCTTCACTTCCACTAGTGCACTAGGCTCTTTGTCTTTCTGAGTAAAGATGTAGGCTTTACTTAGGTGCTGACACATTCCACCTTGATTTATTATTAAAGGGTCCTCCTAAATAGTGTTTGCAACTCTTCCAAGACCAAGTGTGTTGAATCAGAATTCAATTCTGAGTTTTTTAATTCATTTTTTTGCTATGTGACTGGTTAGTAACATTTACCATGACCACAAAGACTATGTGCTTTCTCATTTGTAATAGATATGATTTGAGGGCAGTTTGGTGATGTTTGCCAGTTCTTTGAAATTTTTCCTTTTTCTGAGTAGAATCTTTTAGGTCTTATGTAGTTATTGTATATACTGAGTCTTCTGTTACTTCCACTTACTGAGATGACGAGGCAGTAATTCCTTAGCTACATGAAAAATAGTGATGGGTTTGTTTGCTTTTGGACAATTAGTATCATCTGGCCCATGACACTTTTTTGTTGACCAAGCTATAGCTTAAAAACAATTTGCTACTTGTACATACTTCTGTGAAGAGTTAGCTGCCTAGCAGTTTTCAGGAATGTTTAAGAAAAGCATCCTAGAGGAGCATCATGCAATCCTAAAGGGTGTTCATCAGTCTTATGCTATGCTTATCAGATCATATTCATTAATGACGGTATCAGAAAGAGGAAAAAAATATTAGAAGATGAAGTAATGTTTGCCACAACATAATGTAAAAATGCTTTGGAAAAAATTAAAATGTCAGTGGGAATGAGATGTTATTAGGAACCAGATATTCCAATTTCCCTATCATTTTGTCAATAGGAGGTTCAGACAGAGGAATTGAATTTTTCCTCAGGCTGTGCACACTTTTTTGTTTAGTAAGGGTTTATGTACACAGCAAAGCAGAGAAAAAGATGTATCAAACACTTCTATTGCAAGGAACCAGAGGGAGGAATTGTCCTGACCTGAGAATAGAATTGTCCTGTTAACAGAAATAGAGGTTTTTGTATTGGAGGAGAAGCACTACCTGGCATGATGCTAGAAGAATTGTTCCTTTACTCTTAGAATAAAGAAAACAGTAAAGTGAAATTTAGAACTTTGTAAGATAACTAATAAAATGTATGACAGTTATACTTCTCCCTTGCATATTCCATAGAGTTGGTGAAAACAGGAAAAGTTTTTACCTCAACATTTTCTTTGGAGCAGCCTCTTGGATACTCTAAGAAATTGTCTATCTATGCAGGAGCCAGAACACAGTAGCTTTACACTGAATGCATCTGTATTTAAGAGTCTAAGTAGCATATCCCTTACTTGTGTGGTTTTGTTTATTTTTGATACCCCAATACTACCACAGACAGTTCTGTCAGATAGGATGACATAAAAAATGATCTGTTTTCTTCCAGTAAACTAAGTCTGCCAAACCAAAACTATTTTATTATTCTTGGAATGCATTTCAAGCAGCAGCCGAAGCCCTGAATCAACAGCAACCTTAGGTTACTTAATAAGAACAAATGGAGTCTCAATTGAAATTGCTCTGCTTCTGTCAGCCATGGAAAAAATAATTTATTTGTCAAAGAAAACAGTGCAGCTCAGAACTCATTTCTTGTACACTATACATAATAAATCATAAAACTAATTATGTTTATGTTTTAAAGACAGGTTTTAGACTCTGCATTTCTATTTGTGGAATGTTCTGTATTTAATAGCAAAATGAGGATGTATTCAAATTGAGGTGTTTGTATTTAACACAGTGACTAAATCATATGCATCACAACTGGAAAAGGTGTTTTTTTAGAGCCCTCAAAATTATTAGTATTCTGTCATATAATGGTGTCTGGTGAATATCCTCTACATAAATAATACTGTTCAGCAACTTCATTTGAATCATTCTGCATACTTGATATCTGTAGTCTTTAAAGCACAAAGGGGACTGTATAAATTGTTGGACCTAGCAGAACTTAATATAAAGAGAAGTGTGAGAATTGTTCTCTGGATATGTTTATATAACAGAAAAGGTTTACTTCTAAGAGCAAGCTGTAGACCTAGAGTTTCTCAAAGCTTTGTTTGAGGTAAGGCCACAAGGTCAGACACACTTAACTGGATTGTAGTGGACTTCTTGTCACATTGACAGTGATAACTGTCTTTTAGGAACTTCTTGAATCATGAAGAGAAAGATAAAATGAGTATGTTTCAGAATAATAAGTTACTTCACTGATAACCGGAGGGGTGGCTTTAGTGAGCATGAAGGATGGGAGGGAATTATAAAAGGGAGAAAATTGTAACATTAAGCAGGCTGGACCCCCTAGAAATTTCTTGTCACCCAGACCCTGGCCCCTTCCTTATTCCAGCATCATTTCTTGCTTCCTGCACAACTCCTTTCCACTGCTGTCATTCTGATGTCCCTCACTCCAGGTGGCAGCTCAGTATCTGTGCTCCCAGCACCATTCCCTGCAGCCTCACCCCTCCAGTATAACCCCAGGCATGGCCTTCCTGAACTCATTACCCACAGCCATCAAGGGTTGTGTCCTTAGAGCTCAAATCCAGCCCTTATCCCTCCCTCTTTTTCCTTCATATGTCCCTTTGAGTCACAGTGTCATTGGAAAAGCCATTCAAATGACAAGGAAAACAGAAATCTGGTGGAGGGATGGAAGGTTGTGGTAGAAAGGAAAAAGTAGTGGGAAAAAATCAAATCATTGGCTTATCAAAAAGATCTTTAGATCAACATTTTGAATGTATGCAAGATAGATTCTCTTAGTTAAAATCAAAAGGGCTTTGTAGGAACTGAGAGCCAGAGTGAAGGAGCTGAGGTTAGCATTTAAGTTCTGTAGGTGGATAAGGCTGTGTTGTTAAGTAGTGGTTGTTGAAGAAGTTGAAATCTAGTTAAGGGAAGCAGTGGTTAAAATCAAAAGAAAAAACAAGCTGCAGCTGTAGAAATTAAAATTTAGTTGAGGAAAGCAGTAGTTAAAATAAAAAAACAGAGGCTGCAAAAATAGCATAAAGGCAATTATGCAAGCAAATAATCAAAGCCAAAACCTAGGAAAAATAATTGGAGTTAATGAGTGCCAGTCATCAGCAGCTTCCTCCCACTCTATTTTTAAGTTACACTGCTTTCACTGTTTCTTTGTAATTCCCAGGCACACTTCGAGACATTCTGACATTCTTGAGGAGCTACATTTAGGGATCTCCAACATACCTAGTCAAAAGTAGTAGCAACTGTGTGGTAGCGGTTTCTGCCTGATCCAGGAGTTAGCATTTACAGTTTGTTGGGTTATTTTGTTTGTTTATTTGTCTTTGGGTTTGTTTGGTTGGGGTTTTTTATTATTTTTTTTTTATTTAAGTAGGGAAAAAAAACCAAAAAAGGCCTATAGCATTGCTAAAACTTTCTGGAAGAAGAACTGACAGTTTTCCAATTAAGTCTCATCCTGTGTTTTTCTTTGCTTCACATCTTTTAATGACAGTGTCTTGTAATATGATGATTTTATAAGCGGTTTTGCTAACTCATTCAGCAGAGTAATCAATAGAAAAAATAAGCCAGATGGGTTGTAGTCCACTTGTATTGGGTGAGACAGATGGCATTATTGATAGATGGAAATATTCCAGATAATTATTGTATAATGATATAACAGTGACTGTGCCTGCAAAATTTTATTAATTTGCTTTGTCCATGCACTTGTATTCAGTAGGGGTTGAGTTGTACTCTTTAGGCAGTACTGCCACTATATTTAGTTGGGAGCTGAGTCCACCTCCTACATTCTTTTTCTGCTCCCCACGGGCTTTCTGTGCAGAACCATCCCTGTAGTAATTTGTTAAGAGTATTTCAAGTTGTGGATTTTACTTCTGTCTGTAAAAAAGACTCCAGTAGACTCATTGAGATGGGCAAGATCATGATTGCATTTTTTTCTCTCTCTCTGAATGCTTTCTTTTGTTATCCTCACCAATACAAAGAAGAAACGTGCTGTACTGCCTCAAGATTTCAGACATTCCAGTGTAACTGCTGTGTTTTGTTCTTTTTACATCTTACTAATCCTCAGCAAGATTTGGTATAGATAGACCAGTAAAATATATCATTTCTGATAAACTGTGTAATAGATACTGGTTTGGGCTGTTTCTATTCAAATGTGTATTCCATGGTAGTACTATTAATTATATTTTTTCTGTGAGTTCAGTGCACATTAACTTAGAGACAAAATAGGAGGCCATTTGCCACTTTTGAAATACAGTACTTTGTAAACATGGCTGAATGATATAAACATGTTTCAGTTCTTATTTTGATTTGGTGGCATATGCAAAACTCTGAGACAGATTTTGCAGAACCATATGAAATATTATCTCTCATTTCTTTGTTATGAAAAGAAAAATGTGCAGGGAAATACTTTAGTACATTTAGTACACAATGTTTTGTTAACAAACACAAAGTTTAGGATTGCCCATATTTGTAAGTGAACCCAAAATATTGGTGAAGGTAAATTTTGAAATAGTGCAAACAATATATTTTGTTAAGATTAGAAGACAGGGTTACATAGAAAGATAATATTTAATGTAATTGCGCTACAGCCATTTGCTTATATCTTGGGCTTCAGCCATTTATTTTCTACATATTGTTTTTTTCTTCAGATGATGATATTATAGATCAATGCCACTCAGAATTATTTTATTAGGCAGCTGCCACTGTATTTTCTATCCTCAGTAATGAAAAATCTACCTAGTGAAATACTTCCTGTGACATGAAAAAATACATGTCTTTTGACTTTTATAATACAGCTCACATCTGGACATTAGTTGTCTGGTCCTCTCCCTCCAATAAATTCCTGAGCAAATGCACTACAAACTTCAAAAGTTCTCCAGCCTACCTTCTTCTAGGAGAAGCTTTTTTTTTTTTTTTTATGGCAAGCATTAAGGATGAGTGACTGTGATCCCATGGTTGTTTCAAATCCAGCAAAGAGTGCTACAGTTGACTTTCATTCTGTCAGGAATGCCAGTCAGATTGTTGACAATGTGTGTCTTAATAGCAAGTAATGCAGAAGTGATGGAAAAAAGATTCACAATGTTTAATCTGATACATATTTTGAATGGGTTCCTTGCTTATTTCAGCACTCGGGTAACTAGATGCCAACTTTAAGTATCTAAATTTAAACCTTTTGGGCCAGATTTACAAACTGTTTAGATGTCAAAAGATGTAAATGAGCCTGAACTAGGATTTTTAAAACATATCTAAGAGCAGTCATCCAGTGGCACTGGGCCTGTTCCAGAGAGCCCTTACATTGTACCTCTTTCAGCACTCCTGTAAATACCATTGGTACTACCCTGTCTCTTTCCACTTAACCTTCCGAATAATGTACAGGTTGCAAAGTTATAACAAATTCTGAAACAGAAGCTATACAGCTACATGCAGCGATTTTCTGGAGTAATTATGTTGTGGCTGGGGGGTTGGACTAGATGATCTTTCAAGGTCCCTTCCAACTCCTAATATTCTGTGATTCTGTGATTCTGTTTTCATGGCAGTCATTTAGAATGGCATCATACAAAAATGATCAGAGGGCTGGAACACCTCTCCTATAAGGAAAGGCTGAAAGAACTGGGGTTGTTCAGCTTGGAAAAGAGAAGGCTTCGGGGAGACCTTGTTGCAGCCTATCAGTACTTAAAGGGAGCCTGTAAGAAACATGGGGACAGTCTTTTTAACAAGGCCTGATGAGATAGGACAGGGCCTGTAAGTAATGGCTTTAAACTAAAGAATGGGAAATTTAGACTGGATATAAGGACATTTTTCACAATGAGGATGATGAAACACTAGAAAAGGTTGTCCAGAGAGGTGATGGATGCCCCATGCCAGGCAGCATTAAAGATCTGGTTGGACAGGGCTCTGAGCTACCTGATCTGATTATAGGTGTCCCTGTGTTCAGCACGGGGGTTGGACTACATGACCTCTAAAGGTCCCTTCAACTCTAACCATTCTGTGATCTGTACCACAGCAGTCTGTTACACTGTTCAGACATGTCTGTAGTATTTGAAGTATACAGACTGTCATGGATTTAAATAAAATTCAGGCATTCTCTGACACTTTGTCTTACGTATAACAGAAATAGCTTATGCTCAGATAGTGGAAGTTAAAGCTTGCTGCGAAGGATTGGACAGAGGTTTAAGATTCTCTCAACCTATGGAAAAAACTACAATAAAACTTAAAAGGAATATAAAAACCCTTCCATTTTCTGTGAGAGCATAGGTGCTTTTTTACCACCCTGAACAGCTGTTTGTTAGTCTATAAAATTTACATACATGTTTTTAGTATATTTTATTATATGTATTTGTTAATATCTATGTTCAATACAGTTGTTAGATTTCCAAATAATACTGCAAATTCTGTGTCCTATAGAAAATAGTATAGATAAAGTAATTTAATTGGTCTCCTCCTTTTACCATGTTCTTGAACAGAACACTTAAAATGGGAGAAGTAAGTGAATAGTATAAATGATAGATTAGAACCCTGCTACATTAACATTGCAGTAAAATCTCATGTAGGTTAATTAATACAACTGGTAATATTGCCAGGAGAAAACCTAAATAATTTTTAAAAACATTGCCACCAGCCAGAAGGTATGACCATCAGAAATTTAGTAGGAAGAAAATAGTTGTTTCTGTTTCCCTTTTTTTTGTCTCATCAGGTTTATAACATTTATTTTGCTGCTGGATGCCATTTTGAATGTTCCACAGTTTGATATATTAAACCAGGCTTCTTTTATAGCCCATGTTAAGAACACGCAGTGCATTCAAATCACACAGTAGTAGCAGGTCTTTCATCTTGTGCCTAGTGTATTTCATTTCCCTTGTGTTCAGATTAAACAAAGCTTTTGTATTCATTTGAAGCAATTGTAATGAGAATATTTAACACAGGTCAAATGCAGATAGTGGAACTCCAGAGGTCCTTGAAAATAGTCTGCCTTTTGACACTGGGTCATGATGGGAGGTGACAGGGTTGCCACTTTTACCTTTTCTTTAAAGGAAGATTATGATATTCTTTTTGTAACATTAGTGAAGCCTTAATGAATTTTGAAAAGGAATATAGTCAACAGAAAGAACAGAGAAGCAGTCTGCATCATTTTACCTAAAACTATTATTAGAAATTTAATATATATGTATACATTAAAAACCATATGATTGCATAATGTTCTAAACAGTATGCATGAATTTAATTTTCAAAATATAAACAAAATTTAAGCAATAGAAAATGTGAAAGAGAAACATTTCTTGTGTGAATGTTTGTGTAGATAGATAGATATACAATCAAATCCTCAGCTGGTACAAGTCAGCATAACTCTCTGATTGCCATGAGCTGATTCGCACTAGCTTATTTGCCATTTACAGGTATTTTTAATGTTGTTTTTCAGTTAGACACAATGAAGAAATGCTTGTCAAGTTATTCAGGGTAGTAAACAGCCTAGTTCATCCAGGCTGACTGATTTTCCCCTGCAGCAGTTCCCTTATAAGAGTTTTTATGAGTGATTCTTCATCTTCTTTGCTGAAAATATTAGTTCTGGTTTGAGCCTGTCACTTTCGTGCTAAGCACTGTTTGCTTAGGCCAGAACCTCTGGTCAAAAGTCTTATGTGTGACGACTGTGAAAGCCAGTAACAGGACTTCATCCCTGAGGCAAGTACCTGTTGTCTGTGCCTCTTTATAGAGGGAAGAATGCCAGTTTGGTTTGAAAGTGATAAAAGTCCTACTTTTACTCAGGAAACTTCCCTATTAAACTGTAGTCCTAATTACATGTAGGGCACTTTAAATCTCCACGATAAAAAAAGGAATTCCAGAAAAATCATCAGCTTCTTTGAATGAGTTAATCCTGCTGATCATAACTGAAAGAAGAGCCAGGCTACCACCCAAACCTAATAGACAGTAATGACTCTTGCTTCCTAAAACTGTAGCTGGTTAATCTCTGCCAGAAACCACAAATGTTCCTTCTAAGTCAGTGCTTCCAACAAGTAGTTTGATGGTTTGATGTGAAGTACTAAGTAGCTATTCTAGATCTTGGTCTTCTCCAGGGAGGTTATTTTAACTTTTCTCTTCAGTGTGAGCTCAATAAAAATCAGTTCCAGTGCCTCACCACCCTCTGAGTAAAGATTTTTTTCCTAAGATCTAATCGAAATCTTCCCTCCTTCAGTTTGAAGCTGGTCCTCCTTGTGCTGGCTATTGCTTTCTACCCAGGTAAAGAGTCCTTCTCCCTGCCTTTTGTAGGCCCCCTTTAAGTATTCGAAGGCCGCTATAAGGTATTCCTGAAGCCTTCTCTTCTCCAGGCTGAACAATCCCAACTTTCGCAGCCTGTCCATCCTTAATTCAGCTCAACTCTCTTTCCTAAGTGCTTATTTTTTACACTACACATGAAGAAAAAACCCCTCAGAGTGGTAGTCTGTGATCATGTTTCATGTGGCAGAATTCATTTTCTTTCACTTTATATTACTATCAATTTATGACTTTGTTCCTTAAATAGTTATCTTTTTTCCACAGCGTAACTGATATATTGAATGATATAAGTTTAAGAGGTATTTCAAGGAATCTTAACTTCAGTCATTAACTGGTTATCTCTTGGCTCAGGAACCTTTAGTTTGTTTAGAGAAAGTTAATATTTTTAAAGCAAATAAACCAGCTTTTCAATATGTAATTATTTTCTTACCAATTTTACATTTTCATGCCCTTTTGAACAGCTAGCATGCAGTGCTTGAATTTACATTTAGCTCTGCAGGAACTGCTTTAAATATTATTATTCCGAAGGAAGAAATCAAAAATCAAAGTGAATTTTTAGTACAATAGCAAGGTATAGGAAGGTGCCATTGCAGTAACAGCAGAGAATAATAACTGCCTTATTGTATAGAACTAACTCACAGCTTGACAGAAAGTCCCTGCTGGGGAGGAAATGTAGGGGAACTGGCAGAATTTTGCTACATCTGCTCCCTACTGCTAATAAGCTTTAACCTGTTTCATTTTTATTATGCTTACTGTTTAGATATTTTGCTTCCAAAATTATATCTGTAACTATGAGAACACATAAAAGCGAGCACGACAGGTAGGGCTGTTTAAAAATCTAAAACTGTCAGCCAGGGATATTAAAGGTCATAATGAGTAAGATGGTTATCTTCTCAGTGTGGGCTTTTAGAGTTCAGGCACTGCAGTGCTGGTAGAAAGACTGAGTGTAAGTAGTGGGTAAAACAGATTTCATAGCTTGAGTAGCTTGTACAGCCAGAAGGCACCATTAGATCATTTAGTCTGACCTGTATATCACAGACCATTACATTTCACCCAGAAATTTCTATTTTGAACCCTGTGAGTATAGTTAAACTAAAATATATCAGACCTTAAGAGTTTAAAATGCTTTACGCCACAGGATGAGAACCTGAGGCTGAGATTCCCATGCAGCAGGAAGGGTGTTTATCAGGTTGGTTAGCACACATGGTAGTGTGACGACTTCTGCAGAATGAGCAGAAAAACCTGAAAGGCTTGCATGCATTGAAGAAAAGTGAAAATTCCTTCCAGACTCTTTTGACTTAGGAAAAAACAGATATTCATATTCTATCAGAACACTTGCATACCAAAATGTTCTGCTCAAGCAATAAACAGTTCCTTCAGGGGAAAAAAAAGTACAAACAAAAAACCGCCCACAAAAACAACAATAACAATAACAAAAAACCAAAACCACCATCCTTCCAAAAAAAAGCCACAGACCAACCAGAATAAACAAAAGTTAGACTTCCTCTGCCTCATTATGTATCAGTGGGAGTAATTAAGGGCCCAGTAAGAATTAAAATCTTCTCCTTCAAGCTGTCATACTCATTTTTAAAGCTAATATTAATTGTCTAATCCTGAATTTCGGTCATTTGTGTCCTTTTAGACAGCCATGCTGGCAGTCTTATGCTTCTCATATTCTCAGTCCAGATTCATTGCAGTCCTGTGAACATGCATTCCTCTGAATAATCAGTGCTATAGCTGAGGTTTATAACCATCTACATATGTGGGAAAAATGGTACTGTATGTTTTGATATTATCACATGCTTCCCATAACTGAGTATTGAAATTCTAAAACCTTTCTTTTGCTCTGGTGGTGGCATAATTGTCACATGTAATTATGAAATGTATTTTGAAGAGAAATTGAAATGTATAAAATCCAGTGGGTAGCTAAAAACTCTTAAGTTCATGGGGCTATTGAGACTGTGCTTTTAAAGAATGAGATAGAATAAGATTATGATACTTACATGACAAATGAAGCAAAACCAGAAGTCTCAGCCTTAAACAGGAGATTCTTCTCCATTACTGTGCATGGAGAAGTGTGTGTCTTTCTTTCAGCAGGTCAATTAGCATTTTCTGGTTTTCTTTTAATTTATTCTAACAAGTAATTATTTGAGCTTACTTTTCAAGAAAACCTCCAGGTTGGTAAATTCTGAAAGCAGAGGTGTTAGCCTAGTTTTTACAGACTTCATATACAATCTTCAGGATTTCAACTGTTTATTTGTTCTAGAGACATCTTCAAAGCTGACTGTGTCTTCATGGAAACGTGATACTGATTGCTCTTATTTTGATCATGTCACAGAGCTTATCAGTTTCCAAAATGAAAGGATGAAAACACAGGGACCCAGCAGTAGAAAAGAGAAACAATATTAGCAAGCAAATGATATCCTTAGGTACTAAATATAAAAGAGAGTTTGTGAGGTTATATGTTTAATTTTTGCTGAGCCTTTTTGTCTATCACACAGAAGTGACAACAATTTGTACCATTTCTTGGCCTCTGTTGATAATCATGGTAGAAGACAGAAAAGCAAATTGCTAAATTATTGAGTGATATAAGCTATAGATCATGTGTAGTTATTGATCTGATTTCTTAGGAATTTTTCCTGGTTTTGTGAGTTTTCTTATTTCCTTACCTTTTTATGTAATGCTTACATGTTTCTCTATATTTTCCCTGTTTCAGTAACACCAAGTAAATACAGGCTTAGTTTTCCAGTTAACATTGTACAAAGTAGTTTCTATTTGAACTTATCTGAACTACCATCAGCTTTGTCCAACACTGTGGAGTAAAGAGGACTAAAATTTCTGAAGACCTGGGGTTTTTTGTATTAACAGTATTTATTCCATGATAAATATTCAGGTTTGTAAGACCTTATTTTTAGTCTGCCAGTCTTGTGTTAATGTATTTTTGGCATGCTGCAAATAATCTGTTTTATTTCAGGGAGGAATACTAAATGTCAGACTTCCTTATTTTTGTAAGCTTTGCAAAAAGAGTAATCTGAACAGTTTCATTGTTATAAAACACTGTGGTGTTCATTCTGTGAGTTCAGCCTTGTTATACCAGGAATGCATGTGGCCTATTTATTAGACAAACTAGGATGTTGAAAAGGATTGCTTCTACCCTACTTTCTTCAAGAACTGACATTTTTATTCTCATGCAGTTTTCCTAGTGGATTCTTTACTTTTTAAAGTCATAAACCTATTGTTGTGAGAGACTCTAGCAAAGCTTAAACTGGATCTCAGGAGTTTGATGCACTCTGTTTCATGCAGGCAGTGTAAAAGAAATTTTAAATGTATTATTGAAAAGCACATTTATCTTGCTGCTATAATGGTGTAATAATGTATACCATAACTCAGCTTCTAAAAGTAACATCACAGTTTCTTTATTTTTGTTTTCCAAGTCAAGACTTTGTAGAGATAACAATTACACATTCATCTCTATTTCTTACAGTCTGATGCCATATTAAGCTGTGAGGTAGGTAGACTTTAGTCCTCACCCACACAACAAAAAGAATATTTCTCATTTGGAACAAATGGAGGATAGTCAAAATAACCAAATTTATATAATAAATGTTAATAGCTGAAATGTGTACCTTTTTCAATTAAATTAAGTGAAAATAAGTGGTTATAGAATTGAGTATAGGTTTGTCCTGTACTCATTGTTCATATGTTTTCAATGGAATCTTGTTAGGTCTGTCTTTGATACTTTTTTTAAATGAAAAAATACACTTAGAGGAGTTTTTTTAAGGTTAGGATTTTCAAAACAACACCCTGTGTAAGTTAGTTTGCAACTCTTACAGCCCAGCTTTTTTTATTTAACTATGCTCATTGCATTGGTTTCTGGTTTGTTTTATAGCAGTATTGTGAAAGCATTAGGCTTTCATTAGAGTGGGAACATTCTGTAGCTCTCCTGAATATGCACAATGAAAACTGAGTGAATATTATACTGAGAACTAAGGCATACAAAATGCAAAGACTTGATAATACTATGTACCAATGTGATTCTTCCTGTATCTGAGCAAGCTTAGGAAAGCATTATGCACACAGCAGTTCAGATAGCCACTTTAATGTAGAGATACAGGTAATAGCAAGTTTAAAAAAGAATTGGCAACCTCTGTTGTTAACCTTCTTTCTTGTGATATGAAAGGGCTTGTCTTTCTGCATTAAACATGTTCATAAAAGTGATAGCTAGGGAATGTTTCTACCAAACTACCTTTTCAGCTTCAGCCTGTGTGTTGAATATAAAGGATAGGAAGAGTTCCCATTCTTGTTTCTCGTTACTAGTGAATTGGATGTAATTTGATAACTGTAGTACTGTGGCCTTCAGTAAGTTTTCCAGCAATCCCTTCAACCTCTTCTCTTTACATCCAACCATCCTTATACTGGATGTACCTACAGACTGGGGAAAAAGAGGCTGGAGAGCAGCCCCACAGAGAGGGATCTGAGGATTCTGGTTGATGGCAAGTTGAATACGAGTCAGCAGTGTGCCCTGGCAGCCAAAAGGGCCGACCACATCCTCAAGTGCATCAGGCACTGCATTGCTAGCTGGTCAAGGGAGGTGATAGTCTCACTCTACTCTGCACTGGTGTGGCCTCTCCTTGAGTATTGTGTTCAGTTTTGGGCACCACAGTATAGGAGGGATATGAAGCTGTTGGAGAGCATCCAGAGGACAGTCATGAAGATGGTGAAGGGTCTATAGAGGAAGCCATAGGAGGAATGGCTATAGTCACTTGTTTTGTTCAGCCTGGAGAAGAGGAGACTGAGGGCAGACCTCATCATGGTCTATAACTTCCTAATGAGGGAAAGTGGAGGGACAGGAGCTGATCTCTTCTCTCTGGTGACCAGTGACAGGACCTGAGGGAATGTCATGAAGCTCTGCCAAGCTAGGTTTAGGTTGAATGTTAGGAAAAATTCTTACCCAGAGGATGGTCAAGCCCTGGAACAAGCTCCATAGGGAAAAGTCATGTCGCTACACCTGTCAGAATTCAAGAAGCACTTGGACAACACCTTCAGGCACATGGTGTAATTTTGGGGGCTGTCCTGTGCATAGAAAGGAGATGGACTGGAAGTGTGTCCCTTCCAATGCAGGACATTCTATGATTCTGTGGTTCTTAGAGTAACCATATCAAGCTCCCACTTTTTCCAGCTTGATATTCTGATGCCAATACCTCTGCTAAACTAGATAAAGAAGCACTTCAAAGCTGTTATCTGCATTCTTCTGCTTGACATTATGTTCACCATACATCTTTAAAATCAGTCAGGAATATCTCACAGATGAATGTAAAGCTCCCTTAGAATTACAGAAATAGTGGAAAGGCCTAGTTGTTGAAAGGGGCTAGTTGTGAAAATTCAAACAGTCCAGTCAAGAAAGCCCAGGCATTTTACTTCACAAAACACACCACTGGTATAACCATAAGCATAAATTCTAATGTAAGAACATAAGAATAACCATAATGATGTAGGCTATACTTAGTATTCTGACTCCAAATGGTAGCCCTAAGCACATGTGAATAGTAAAAACAGGAGAAGCATATATCCACCATAATATTCTTCCAGCCTTAAACTATTTTGATTCATATTTAAATTAATTAAATTAATTTTAATAGTTCTATAAATCATTAATTTTATATAAATAATTAACTATTGTATAAATTAAGAATTAACTAAGAATTTTAATATGTCTCTTGGAATCCCTACTGAATCTGTGTTCTTAGTACTTGTTCAGGCTCCTCTTGAATCCCTGTAAAGTTCCTGCAAGCATAACATCTTCCATCAGGGAATTATAGATGTCACCCACCATCATTCATTTTGAAACCATGCTCTTACTAATGTCATATGATGATCTGTAGTTCTTGTAGAGAAAGACAAGTGTGCAAAATCAATTCTTATCCCTATCCACCCTTATTATGTCATGTATGATTTTGTATACCTCTGTTATATTCTCCTTAAGAAGATTGGTGAATGTTTCCATTCAGACCCTGCAGAGCTTTTGATCATCTTTGTTGTCTTTCTCCAAACACAGTCTGGGCCTAGTATGGCCTTTTTCAGTTGAGAGATCTAGAGACGTGTATCATACTCAAGATGTGAGTGAACTGTGAATTTCTACAGTGGCATAATGTTACCCACTTTGCTCTCTGTTCTTTTCTTAAGAATTCATAATGTTTTACTTGCTTTCTTGACTGCTGCCAGCTGCTGTGATTCTTTATCAATCAGTCCATGAAGACTTTCCAAGATATTACTTAGCTTAGCATGGCACTCTTCTCAGTGTTTACAGTAATATGGCATCAGCCTCACTTGGTGTTATAAAATTTCAGCTAACAGAGTTACATTCTCAGTCCTCTAAAATCTTAGACCATACCTTCAGTTTTCCCCCCAAGTTATTGAAATGTATATTGTATCACCAAAAGAATAATCAGTATTTTCTTCACAGTGGGAAAAGTCCTTTGTAGAGTTCTGGTTTTTTTCAGAGTAAGGTGTTAAATGATGAGAGTGTTCATAGTCCTTTTCTGACTAGGGAATGATAGAGATACAATGCACGTATTTAGAAAAATCAGGTTTTTGGCTTTCTTTTCCAGACTTTCCGGATCTCCATCTTTCCCACCTTTGATAAATTGAGTAGCAGATGATCCTATTGGCAGAAGGAGGACTTTGTGAATCATGAAACAGTCTAACATGAGATTCAGTTGGAGCTAAATCACTTGTCATATCAAATCTTTGTCCTAAGTTTTGGATCTACTGTTTCATAGCCTGACAGAATCAGAATCCTGTCATAGTGCAGTATCTGAGATGATCCATTTTGTATCCATTCCTGGAACAAGACAATCATTTCTTTTCAGAGACTGTCTCCTGCACATTGAAAGGATATTGCCTGTCTTCCTTCTCCAGCCCTCTTTAAATCATATTATGTAAAAGTATATCACAGAAGTAGCATCTGTCTCTGTATTATCCCAGCAGTCAGAAATTGAATGTTTAGAGTCTGCTCATTTTCCCTTGTGACATTCCGACTTCTCCTGGTGCCAAACTACCTTGCAGTAGTTATAGGAAAGAATTAAATCCTGTGGAAAAGCTAACAAGTGGAAATTGGAGTCTTCAACAGGAAGACCCTCTCCCATTAATTGAAAATCATTTGAATACTGTTAGCTAGAAAGTAAGTCGCTAGGGGCATTTAGATGACAGCTACACCTACAGCCTAATGAAATTTGCGAAGATCATTCAGGTCATCCATGCTTTAAGGAATCACTGTTTTCAACAGTGTTTGCCCTAACAGTTTTCTTGTCTCTCAATAATAAGAATTTGAGAGGTTCCCAAGAATTGTTTGGCACTTCTTTTTCAAAAATTGCAAGCCAAGCTCTATCCTCTTCTCTTTTTTTTCCTTCTTTTTTTTTTTTGTGATTCTCTGAAGTTGTAGAAGAAAGACTAGACCAAAACATGTGCTCCTTTGTAAAACAGTCTATAACAGGATTCTGAGGTGAGAACCCTAAAAACAAGGAGGATTTCATAGTACTACAGCTGCCTACCAGAAGTGCTGAATCTCATTGATGAGAGGGCAGAATCAGTTGTAAAAAGCCCCTTCATCATAAAATAATTCCTCTTCATTTTTGCTTTTAATACTTGCATTGTCCCAGCATCATGTGAATAGAATTTCCTAGGAAGATGTTATGTATTCATTCTTGTTTACTAGATAGACAATCAGAAAGATATTTCAGCTGTTTAGGACAGTTGCAAATTCTGAAAAGTAACTCATAAATGCAGCATCCATGTGCAAAACAAATCTTAGCAATTTCTTGAAAATAGATCAGGTGACGTCATTTTTAGAAGTATTTCTGTAAGATTCTGTAGCAGCTGATGAAAGATTATTAGTCCCCAGTATCTTCATCACTTGTGCTTTGTGAAAACTCTAAAGTTAAAGGTTATGAGTGCTATGGTACTGTATAGGTGCACCATGAGTTGTCTTTCACACAGAATGATTCTCATTTGTTAAATTTGGAAAGGTACTTTCTCCTGGCCTTAATTTTCATGTAGTTCTTCATATTCTAAGTGTCAGCTGAAGGCAAGCAGAAATAGTGAGTAATTGATTTAACAACCTAAGACAAGTACAGGGAAGTAGAAAAGTTTCTCTTAGTGCTTGATGTGACCTGAGAGAGCTTCTTTAGACTTCTTTTCTAGTTTTTTTTTTTCTAAACAGTACCTCAGCACCTTGGGCCAGCAAAGTGGCCTTTAAGCCTGAATGAGCATGACTTTTTTTTTTCTTTTTTTCCTCAGTGCAAAGCTCCAGTATTTCATCTTTTCAAACTCTTTTACAGCACTGGGAGCAGAATTATATTGACAAGGTTAGAATTCATCTCCTAGAGGAGAATACTGTGCTCCTCCTGTTAAGTGCTACTATAACGTTTATGTGTCGGTACCTTAATAACAGCCTTGGCCAGCCTAATGAAAGTACTGAAAGCAAACAGTACTCAGTGAGATTTTTATTATGACTGAAGTGACTGCAATTTGAGACAAATTATCCCTATTTTTGTTCCCATATCAAACCCAGAAATGCTAAAGCAATTGCTACATGTTTGGTATAGAATTAGGCTCCACTGTCGTTAATATAGAAGTAAGTGCATTTTTCATGTAAACAGCTCACAAGGGTCAAGCTTCTCTGCAAAATGCTTGTCAATAACTTTCTGAGAGAATTTTGAAATAAAGTGCCTGTAACCTGTCATTATTTCTTCCTCTCAAAGTTGAGAGCGAGTGGATGAAAATTGAGCTTGTGAATTGAAGTTACTGTGAGTTATATGGCCTTATCAACTATGGGCAAATGACAGGTTTGCCTTGTTATTATTTTTTCTTTTAAAGGTCAGGCAATGGACAGTATTACCAGTATGCACTGGTGTAAGCAAATTGGTGTATATAAAATGTTGTTATCTGTGCACACAAGGAGGATAGTGTAAGTCAGTAATGTTAAAAGTGCTTAATAAATATTCCATATAAATGGAGGAAAATGTGAGGGAAAAGTTAATCTGCTGAATAAGTACTTCAACTGTTCAACTGTTTGAACAGTTGTTCCCAAAAAAAACTGTGTTCAGAGAGCTGATAATGTAAATTCATTCTTTTTGAGAGTATGTGTATCATAAACCAAGGTAGCTTTCCATAAACAGATCTTGTTGTATACATAATAGGAGTATGAGTATTTGCATTCAAGTATAAGGTAACAGCAGACCTAAATGTGTGTGCTGATTTTGAGTGGAATGGAGTTAACTTTCTTCATGGCACTATCCAAACTCTATCTTAGCTGTATCTGAACTGTATCTTTAGTACTCCAGCTTTTTAAATAAATGTTATGTGCTTCACCAACTCCTTTCTGCAGATTCAGTAGTTCCTATAATTTCTGTTCTTCAAACACCATTGCTGCAGACAAAAGTTATTCTATGCAAAAAACTATTTTTTGATTGCAGAATGAGTGCAAAATACATTGTGATCAGTATTTTTTGAAATGACACTGGCACAGTAGTTCAGGATTGCAAGAATGAGCAGATAACAATCAGACAAATTCATAATTGCTCAGGATGTCTTTTTAATAACGATGAAGGTTTAGAGGAAAAACAGTCTTTATGAAAATACTTTTTTTTAATATATCAGCAGAATATGAACAAAATTAATTTCTACCAGCTCTATAATATGCCCAATATTTTCTTTTTCTTACAGGTTGAAGATTCAGAGACATATCATGATGCAACTGCAGTGTGTGGGTTGCTTGCTGTGATTGTAGTATCTCACCTACCCAGAGATGCTGCCATTGAATGGCATGTTGTTGCTGTAGTGGATGAGCCACTGCAAAGAAAACATTTTGCAATGAAGATGTTGTCAGAGGGCTTCCAAATTGAGAGTGAATCTGTGGAGTCTAGTTCTGCATCTTGTGCATCAATCTGTATACGTCTAAGCTTAGTTTCACCATCCACTTCTCAGCTCAATTTAGATGGACCTCTCCATGAAATAGTTGCTATGTTTAGACAAAATGTCAAGAAACTTTCAGAAGACTGCAGTGCAAGTCCTTTGTCTTTTAGAGCTTTCTTTAAGGAGAGTGTCTTTGATGCTAAAACACTACGAACAGGTAAGACTTAATGATGACAGAAGCCAGAAATTAATACTATGTATAAGGTTGGGTTTTTTTACTTCTACATGAGGTTTCATTGGAAGAAGACATTTTATAAGTGCCTTTCAAGGATAGGTAACAAAGAAGGCCAACAGCATCCTTGCTTCTATCAGAAATAGTGTGGCCAACAGGATTAGAGAAGTGATTGTTTCCCTGTACCTGGCACTGGTGAGGCCACACCTCAAATTCTGGGTTCAGTTTTGGGCCTCTTAGTACAAGAAAGACATTGAGGTGCTGGAGCGTGTCCAAAGAAGGGCAACAACGCTGGGGTCTAGAGCACAAGTCTTCTGAGGAGAGGCTGAGGGAACTGCACTTGTTTAGCCTGGAGAAGAGGAAGCTCAGGGGAGACCTTATCACTCTCTATAACTACCTGAATGGTGGTTGTATCAAGGTGAGTGTCAGTTTCCTCTCCCGAGTAATACGTGATAGGACAAAAGGAGATGGCCTCATGGTGCACCAGAGGAGGTTTGGATTTGATATTAGGTAAAATTTCTTCACCAAAAGTGTTATCAAGCATTGGAACATGCTGCCCAGGGAAGTAGTGGAGTCACTATCCCTGGAGGTATTTACAAGAAAAGACATTTAGATGTGGTGCTGAGGGCCATGGTTTAGTGTCAGCTTGGCAGTGCCAGGTGAATGGTTGGACTTGATGATCGTAAAGGTCTTTTCGAACCCAAACTGATCTTATCATTAAGTTACATTTGTTATTTTCCTAGTTACCAGGCAGGCATCTCACATAAATGCTCTATTCTTAGACATTTTGAAGTACAGACAGGTTAAAGCCCTGGATTACTTGTTCCTCTCTCAGATCTGATCTGACTTTGAGTAGGAGGTTGGATTAGACAGTCTTGCTCCAATCTGAGTTACTTTGTCATTTTATGAAAGACAAGTTCCTCAGAAATCCAACTACCTCAGGGTTAAACATAGGGAGAATTAATATTTTGAATAAAAGTCTTTGAAGAGTTGTCCATTTGGTAGCCTATTTTTGTCATAATCTAGAACTATGATCAAATAACCAAATTCTACGTGCTAAAAAGCACTCTTTTGAGAATAAATAATTAAATAGTAATTTAAAACAAGGAAATTATGTTGTATTCTCTAGATTAGAGGGTGTGCTTTTAAACATAGGCTGATTTCTTACCAATTTAATAAGTAGAACTTGCTAACCAAACAAATTTACTGGGTTTTTCCCAATATTTGTTTTTTAAAAATCGCATTCCCTTACCAAGTAAAGAAAATACAGAACAATAAATATAATGTTGCAGCTATAATTTATTTCTTATGTTATACATTTGTATTTTGGGATATGCTCAATTTGGAACAATTAACATTATGCAAGAGCACAAAAGCTTATTTTATCTGTCAGGCCTACAAAACTGATAGACCACACTTGTACTGAAATCTGTAAGAGCTTTGTTATCAATTTGAGAAAGAACAAAATCAGATCCTCAGTCTATATTTATCTCCAACATGCATGCACTTTAAAAGTCCTTGCAGACCACAACTGATCCATATTAATTAGCTGACATAAATGTTAGCCCTCAAATACTCTACTGTCCTATTTTTTTTCTTAACCTGCAGCAGTTTTTGAAGAAAATTAAACTTGACATTGTTTAATAGATTTAAAATACAGGAATTGAAAGCTATAAAAATGTGGCATAGAATAAGCATATTTAATCCATGAAGCAAGGAATGAACATATAGTTTGACAGACTGTTGTTGTTTTTCCTACATCTTGTTTAAGAACTAAAGGAAACCTGATAAAACATGTTCCTGGCAAGGGATTAACATTACTGTTTTGTCTGCTCTCTTTCTGATATTTCTTAGGCCATAGAATACTTACTTCCAAATAAATTTCTTCTGCTTTATTAAATATATTGCTCAATATAATGTATAATTTTACACATAAAAATGATTCAGTTCCATTCATGTTATAGTACCAGTGGCACAGACATAGAAAGATTTGTTGTGATTGTCATATATTCATTCTGTTGTGTTCAGATCTCTCCACTGTCATAATAATTCCTGTCATTATAGCAATTTTACCATTATCTTCACTGGTAAGAAACGCATTCTTGCAAATCTGTAGTATATATAGAATACATTAACTTTGCAAGTAGCACAAATTCATTGATGAAGAATTTTAAAATAACTTTTTTCTACTTAGGAAAAATTTCCAGAAAGTTCATGTAATGGGAAGAAATATATTCTATATTTGAAAATAGTCTTTTAAATTAAAATAGTTGTTCCTGAAGTGTATCTCACTGCTAATTTCGATCTTACACAAAGCATATACATACTGTTTCTGATTCAAAATCAGAAGACTAATTTCTCATATATAGTTAAGACACACAGGAAGATATTTAAGTCTTCTGCTAATATATGCCCTTGAGGCCTTGAAAAGCATGTAGTCTCTATTGAAGCCTCCTCAGCTTTCCAAAGGATGCAGCATATTAAAGTATGTCCCTGACTGTCTTTGGTACTGTTATTATACTTCTCATAATTTAAAAGGTACTCACATATATATTAAATCTCCATTAAAAAAGCACTGTATAAGGTCTCCAAGATGTTCACATTCATTTCAGTATCACCTAGACAGTGTCCATAGCAAGATGACACAGTCTGCTTTTTACCTTCTTAGTTATTATTGGCAGTCTTTAGTTTGGAGTGGCAGAACAACTGCAAACATGTGTGTCCTGTAGTGTGCTTTACAGATGTAATGTAACCTTTCTTTTGAATCCCATGATACTTTAACCTGCCTGTATCAACAGCCCAAGATGTAAAAGATTGTTAAGTTTTGATGACCACAACTTTTCTTCCAGTTTTTCATAGTGTATTCCTGTTTTCCACTTGAGCCTTAAGTTGCTGCTCATGTTTCATCTGCAACAGCCCATTAACTTGTCAGCTTTCTTCTTAAATCTGGATTCAGTACCAAGGGAGAAAAAAAGACATGTTTTACATTACCCAGAAGTTTAATTCATCACCTGATTAGAATTTGAAGCATACAGATAATATAGTTAGGCAAGTTCAAATAAGCTTGGTTCTGCTTATAGAATATGTGATTCTGAATGTGGCAAGTCACAAGACATGATAGTACTGGCTTCTAAATAGCATCAGTGTCTTGTTAGCTCTGAACATGGCCAAAACTTGCTCATAACTGTGTCTGTAGACTTGCCCTAAGGTACTGTGAGTATTTGGATTTCCTATGGTGATTCCTACTACCACCCGAAGGTTACTCTCTGTTGGAGAGGATGTCTAGGTGAGTATCAGAATTTACTTACAGTACTGATCAGATAGTTGGTAAAACTGTCTTTCAAATACAGAACAGTATTTTATGAGGACACAAGATAAAGCAGAAATGTACTGATCTTGACTCATTTAATTTGCCATTTGTTAATTCAGCTCAGGTACTGTTTGTTGCTAACCATTTGTAGGATGATCCATTAGTGACAAGTTTGATCTCTGACACATGCTAGACATTCTTAATCTTAGAATCAGTGGAGTACTGCGTCCAGTTCTGGGCTCCTCAGCATAAAAAAGATGTGGACCTGTTAGAGCGAGTCCAGAGGAGGGCCACAAAGATGATTAAAGGACTGGAGNNTGTGGCCCTGGGCGACCTGGTCTAATGATTGGCATCCCTGCCCATGGCAGGGGGTTTGGAACTAAATGATCTTTAAGGTCCCTTCCAACCTGAGCCATTCTGTGATTCTATGAAAGGAAGAAATCCTGCCACAGATCTTCTTCAGTGAATCTTTGATTAGATGAGTGCTTTTTTGGTGCAAAGAAATTGTCCTTTGTTTAAAACTGTCCAAATAAATTAGAGAAATTTGTTTGTACCTGACATGGTAGGGTGGGAACCAGGAATATGTATACTCTACATATTGTAGCAGGTTATTGGAAACTATTGTAGCTACTGTTACTGATGTCAAAAGAAGCTAAAACTTTGTAATGCAAATTTGAGACAGACAGCTTTCTGTCATCCTAAGACCAGATGTAAAGTTTTATTGAACAAAGTGTAGTACTGATGGTGAACTTCTTAGAGGCAATCCTGCATAACATATGAGAGCATTATGAACACTGTGCTGAGACCACAGAACATGTTAGAAGTAGGAGGATTAGATTAAGCTGACATATATACTTAGTAAGATGTTGTTAAGCCTTTAGAAGTCTTTAACATAAATTTGACTATTTCATTCTTATTCTCATTTAAATATGCATTTATATAAACGTGTCAGGATGATTTGCTATACCATCCAGTTGACTAGATTATACTTCAGTATAGGAAAGATGAATGTTCATAAGTCATCCCATTATGATTTCACAAGCCTTGTTCAGAGGATGTATGCAAAATATTTGTGAATATTTATTAGAGAGTAGAAAAGGCCCTGCATTCACCAGAACATCATATTATATAACCCTGTTTTAATACTATAGAAAAAAGTCAAGTGGGAATATAAAAGGGCAAAAGAGAACAGGAATAGAAAGACAGTCTGGGAGCACCATTAAAATGAATAGCTAATTAGTTTTAAATGTTGCTTTACTCTGTAAACGCTTAGGTCTAAGAGGTTCTTAGTACTTATGTGTTTAGCAGGTTTCAATGATACTGTATTTTTTTTTGAATACTCTAATATGGGTTGAGTGTAGTTCACCTGGAAGTTCTAACCTAAAGTGAGACTGTTTCTTCTGTTGAAAGACAGGGCTTGGTGATTAGGCACTTGGTTAGGAATCCCTACACTGGCGTAGTAACACTGTTGACACCTGTACAATATACTGCTTTTAAACTGAAGAGTTTCCATCTGATAAAATTTAAAGTATTCCATTTATTGAAATGCTGCATTATCAACACATTTTCCATATTTTTCCAAAGCACACAGTTTCTAGTACTGGAAGATATATATTATGTAGTGTTAATCTAAGAGAAGTGGGAGAATACCAAGTTGCATTTTCCTAACACATGTCCATATGCATTAGAGTTGCATATTTTTTAGCTTACGCACTTTACATTCACGCTAGTTATTTATTTCAACTAAATTTTCTTGATGGATATGCCCTTATGGACTGGGGAACAATTTCCTATAGGGACAGCTGGAATGTCAGCCTCCAGACAGTGGTATGCAGGCCTTTATGTTCTCATGTGAGTATTGGGCATTTACTTAACAGTTGTGAAGAGCTACAATGTGAGTGGAAACTAAACAGTCATTAAGAACTGTTTACTGAGTAATGGCAAAGCAGGTGCATACGTGTTGGTAATTTTGAAGTGTTGGTCCTTTTGAAATCAAGCTTTACAATCACAAATGAAGTAGTTATTGTAACAAACGTTTGTTGGTCAAACAGAAATGTTTTTAAAGTATCATGATGCTGTCTAAAATAGGCTTTGTTTTTTACCAAATTCTATGAATATAGGCTAAATGGAAAATGTGAGAACAGTTGTCAAGCTGAAAGAAGAGGGAGATTTCACTTTAAATGTCTGTGTTTCCTGTTAAGAAAACAAAGAATTTGCCAAGTGTAATTGTTGAAGCAACAGACCTACACTACTGCTGCTAAAAAACCTAAAAATGTTAAATTGGTATTTAGGGAAATTAATCAGATTATAATATATATAAGCAATTAGGAAATAGTAATGTGATTCATAAGTGTGTTTGAAATGACATTTTAAAAGGCTGAAAGTAGCTAAATTTGGTCTTGAGGTATAGACTTGGCTTTGCAATCTTGTTATTGCTACTCATACTATCCAGAGATAAATGACTGTTAACATGCTGAAATTTTCAACTTTTTATATTAGTTTTCAGGGTTGTGCTGTTGTATCTACTGCAAGTCACTCTATACATATTTTTAGCAGAAGATCTCACAAAAAATTACCAGAAAATGACCTTTTTGATTACTATCAAACACATGGGAAGATTATTTTAGTAGTAATGTTGCCTCTGAATTTGCATAAGTGTTTTATGCCTGTGAGGCAGCTTAAAATATATTTGATCCTATCTAAAGGCAGTGGCTGTCTGTCCTCTAGGATGGGAAATTTATTTTTTAAGAGCACAGATGGTAGATTTAACCACTCAGTGCCCAGGCCAGGCAGAAAAGTTAGAACTCGTCTTTATTCAAAGTGGACAGCATGTGGTGTATAAAAGTTGTGTATTGCACAGTCATACATAAAAAACTTGGCTAAAACTTCAAATGGAAATAAATTCCTTTAATGTATGTTTAGGGCAAAAAGTTCTCCAGTGTTTACTGCTTTGATTCATGCTCAGTCAAAGTTGGACTCTGCAGACAAACTTTGCATCCTAAATACTCATCTTGGTGTTTTCATTATTGTTATAGTCTGAAGTTTCTTTTGATTGCAGTCGCTTACATTCTGGGAAACTTGTGACTGGAAACTGTTCTGAAAGATACCCCTTAATTGCTGTCTTAACTTTAGAAGTATTACCAATCACATTTCTGATTAAAATATCTTCAGCATATGTTTTTAAAGGAGGGGTTTTTTGCTTTTGAAACATTTCAAAGTTATCACTCTGTCTTAAAAGGAAATGCATAAAAACTATGCCTACCTTTCATAAAAGTACTGTAAATTTGCTCCACCACTTACTCCTACAAGTTGGCTTAGGGTTTCATTTGATTTGTCTGATGCAAGGACATCATTACACCAAGAAAAAGTGAAGAGGAAAGTTGTTTTGTTGGTTTTGGCATCTGCACTGTAACTTTTAATCCAAGAAAATAGCTGTAACAAACCATCAGAATAAAGTATTTTGCCATTTTCACACTTCACGCAGTTTAACTTCACATAATATATACAGTGTTGTTCCCAATAGCCTATTTCTTCTTAAATTTCTGATAAATTTAGGTTTAAAAAAACAAAGTTATTAGGTAAAACTGAGAAATTACCAATCCTTAGAGAAACAAGCAGTGAAAGATTCATATTTTTTCATTCCTTTGGACTTTGCTTAGCTTTTACTAGTAATGTGTCGTATCTGATGTGTTAAAACCCAATTAGTAGCTCTAATTCATTGACACTGAAAGTGCATTTATAACATAGTCCCTTTAGGCACTTCTTTCTATTTGCACTGTAAGTCTAGAATGTCAACACTGGATAACTGGAAAACAGGTAAATGGTAATTTTTTTACACTGTAACAAATTTTGACATTCCTTCTCTTTCTACATTATTTCTGAATGGTGAGAGTGTAGCCAGCAGGTTGAGGGAGGCAGGCTGACACACATAGATTACTAGTAAGAAAGAGATCACATAACTGGAGAAAATCCAGAGAAGAGCCACTAAAATAAAAGGTCAAGTGAGTGCCACATAAAACATACAGAAAAAGTCTGAGATACAGAAAAAGTCTGAGGTTACCTTTGCTCTGAGCGTGAGGGAAGTTGGATTGCATGATTTCCAAGAGAACCTTGCCAACTAAAATTAGTCTGTGATTCCATATTATTACTAAATTACAATGAATTGGCTGAAAAGGGTGGCATTTAACTGCAGATTCTGAAAAACAAAACAAAACAAAAGCACCAAACAAAACAAACTAAAAAACCCACTGAAAAACCCAGTTTCTTCTGTCTTGTCATTAATATGCCACACTCTTACAAAAAGTGACTACCACCCTACTTGAATAATAATTATTGAAATCAACAAGCAATTTTTTCTACTGGAGTATGTCTTGAAAGAGAAGTATTTCTTTAGAAGGGCCTGGATTCTTTGGGGTTTCTTTTGGTTGGTTTGGCTTTTTTTTGGTTTTTTTGTTTGTTCTCTAAACTAATTTCTCTGTAGTGTGTACATATCCTTTTTTCTTTCCACCTCTTTACCTTAACAGAACTCACACAAATTCACAATGAGAGTTACCACTAGGCTGTGGTCTCTCTGCAGTATTTTTTGAAACACAGTATTTTCTGTATTTTTCAGGCAATATTGGATAATGTACATCATCAATAATGTAATATATTCAACTGGAAACCCTTTGGTTTTCCTCATTTAAACACATTAATAGATGGTTATACCATTTGATTTGAGGGCTAAATACTACTTTAATCCTGGTTTAAAAGTAGGGTTTGGAAAATAATTTTAAAATAATAACATGCAAGCTGTAAAATTTACAACTTCTAAACCTCTGTAGAACTTCAAAACTTTGTTCAAAGCTGTTGCTCATCAGGAGGCAAAGTTTTCATGAACTTTAAAAATCAAAATCAGTTATTTTTACCTCACAGTAATATTGCTGGCAGAAAAAAACCCTTGAATATGTTGAAGATTGCTGTTTCTGATATTTACAGAGTACTGAGTTGTCTTTAATCATCCTGCCAGGAATGTATGAGTCAGTATACCAGATAATAGGGTGAAATTAGATGTAAGAAAAATAACAATATCTCACCTACTTTTCTTTCAGCTATATCACATCCATTTACTGATGCTATGGATGCAAGTCAATTTGATAGGTAAAAGCAGCTAAGCAGCTTCCTGTTTGTTGCCCAGAAGAATTAAGGGACTTGGTAACTTTACATGAGATGGCAAAATTATAGTGTTTGTTTTTTTATTTCTGGAAGTTCTTAGCTGAAGTTACAGATGCTTAGCAACTTTCAAATTAGGTGCTGTTCAGAGGCCACACTATAGTAAGAATAGGTAAGCAGAGCCCTGAAGTTCATTGAAGTTGGCAGAATCACAGAATGTCAGGGGTTGGAAGGGACCTCGAAAGATCATCTAGTCCAACCCCACTGCCAGAGCAGGATTCCCTAGACTAGGTCACAATAAGGTTTCCCTGACCGGGAATTGAACACGGGCCATGGCGGTGAGAGCACCGAATCCTAGCCACTAAGGATTTCCTTCCAGAAAGGAGCCTGAGATCAGATCTGATTTGAGATTGCTCTTCTACTGGGCATAACTTTATCATTTTAGAATTGTCAAGGGATCTTGTCATTTCCAGGCTTTTATGAAAAGCATGACTAATTGAAGCCAGCCTAAGGCATTTTCTACAGTTACATACATGAAGATAAATATATTCTAATTTAGCTGATTACTCTTTTTCTTTCCTTTGCATCAGCTACATAGAATGTGCTTTGAATTCTTTTGTTTTATATCACGTAGCGTAACTTACCTGCTGTGATTTAATCAAGTATTTGGGTCACTCAAAATATAATAGCAACAGAAATAATCAGGATTTCTATCTTTAGATTAAACTTTTTTAATTTTACTTCTCTTTTTTTTTTCTTGTGATTGCTTTTAGCTGTAATGGTATGCAAACCACTTCAACTTTTGATCCTTTAAAAATTTGGAAACAGAAACCTCAGCTGTTTAACAGTGCTTTCATTAAAAGCATTGCTTGTCATTTTGGGCTTGACTTGTTTGAAAATACTTTATACAGGAGTTTTGCAAACTTTCTAAACATATTAAAATTTCATTTTGATAGGAAACATGCTGATGTTTTGATAGGAAACATAATACTTCCTCACGACATAAATTAATGCCACAATGCTTATTCTGCAGCAAGTTTACCATATGATGTAGCTTAAAAAATTGTCTTTGACAAGTATTAATTGGAAGGAACATTTTGGTGATTGGTCTTAGGAAGGAGTTATTGCAAGCACATTGCTTGCAATGCTCTTTTACATTTTTTCCACGTATTTTATGTTTTACTTTTCATGAACATACTATAGACAGGCTGAAAAGTGTTTCAGAAGTTTTCATCACTTAAAGCATACTCATTCAAAGTCAATAATTAAAAAGACTTGATCAGTTCCAAGGTGCATTGATGTCATACTGAAGTAGATCTGCTGTAAGTGATAGTATATTTTTAGATCTAAGCTGGCTAGGAACCCTCAATTAATTCTCTAAATCATTCTAACACACATTTCAAAAATATCCAGTCAGTGCCTCCCACTATGTCATTTAGGAGAAAAAAACAAACATTACACTTTCTGCAAGACAGTAAGACTTTAAATATGCTTCTCAAAACATAGTAAAACTTGTTTACTTTTCTGGCACACAAATACAGGCTGTCGAAGGGTTGATGGAAGAACGTCACACACAAGCCAGAAAGAGCTATGAAATTAGAGTCAGGACCTTGGCCCATTTGAACCATAATGATTCAAGTTAGATATTGCAGTCTCTTAATTCACCTAAAGAATGGTCTCTGCTTTGGTACATAACATGTCAAGACACAAAGAACAAGCCCATGTTTCAAAAAATACTGAGAATCTGAACTCTGAAAACCAAGCCAAGCTTAACATCAAACATCATTAGCTACTGTGGGTTTACTTTTTAGGTGAAGTGAGATCCCAATCTATTGAAACTGACAAAAACTATTTTATTAGCATCATTGGGAAAGAACTTCAGCCTGTTGACCCAGTTGAAAGGCATCATTTGATTCTTCATTTTCAGTAGAGACATGAAAATGGAAGGCTTCACCTTGAAGTATGCTGCTTGCTTTGTCTTTTCTGCTCTTCCATTTTAATCTATTCTGGTTTTCACCCTTTCTTTTTACTTCCATTTATCCTTGGTTCTGGACAACGTAAATCATGTCTCAGGATGAGTCATGGAAAACGTGATACAAGAGTAAAACTTGAAGGCAGGCACAGTGAGACACCTGCAACAAAACAAGATATAAAAATCAAGAGGCAGCAGTCTAAGGTTTCTTGATCCAGAAAGAGAAGATATGACTGACATAAACCAGAGTATAGCAAGCAGAATTATAAAGCCAAAGCTTCTGTTTTAAAAACATAATCTTCTGTGCTTGAAAATATGATTGGTAGCGAGGAGCAGTAAGCAAAAACATGTACAGAAATTCACAGTTTACATTCTACTGGGTGTTACTTATTACATTAGAAGCCACTAATATGTTTCTATGCCCCTACTTCAGAAGAAAAATCATGGCACTGAAACAAAAGAAACTTGATAGATCACGCACAGTCCTCATACTAACTTAAATGCAATACATCCAGCTTGTTGGATGTTGCCAATATTTAAAAAAGGAACAGGTTTTGTATTAACAGGAGGAACAGAGGTATTCAAACACAAAAACATTCCTTTTTAGTGAAGTACTCTGTGTCTCCTGTGAAATGCTGAGTGCTGTTCATTGCCATTGAATCTGCATGGAGACAGCTGGACTCCGTTTAGAGTAGTAGAGTCAGCAGCCAGAGCAGCACATCTTTGATGCAGGGGAGAAGTTCAGCTTTGCCTTGGTATCATGATTCCTAAGCACACTGGAAATTTCTTCTGAAGTGATGTGCAAGTCACTGATCATGATAGGCCACAGCTTGCATGATAAAGTCCAAAGTTTAGATTTAATTTGTGGAGAGGTTACAAAAGCAGTGTCACATTTTGTCTTGCACTGCAGTTGTTTAGTTGTTAATTTATGATAATGGGCAACTTAGCAAGATGGTTTAGTGGTGGACTTGGCAGTGGTAGGTTAACAGTTGGACTTGATCTTAAAGGTCTTTTCCAATCTTAATGATTCTATAGAATGGTTTGGGCTGGAAGGGACATATAAAGATTGTCTAGTCCACCTAGCCTGCAGTAGGCATGAAGATCTTCAACTATATCAGGTGACTCAGAGCCCCATCCAACCTGCACTTCAGTGTTCCCAGGGATGAGACCTCTACCACCTCTCTGGGTAATCTGTTCCAGTGTTTCACCACCCTCATTGTGAAAAATTTCTGCTGCTCAGCAAAACTAAGTGAATGCTGACATTTAGTCACCCAGCAGGATACAGAGATAAGGTGTAGCAGTAAGAGTACATTCCTAGGAGAAACTTGATTTAAACGGCCTCATTTCCTTCCTTTTAAAAACCTAAGATAGCCTATAGTGAACTCTTCATTTTCAATAATCCACTTTTTCTAATACAAAGCTTCTCATCTACTTTAAATTCATTATGACAAATGCAGTAAAATAACATTTACAAACTTAAAATGTACAGCTTTCAGATATGGTTAATACTGAAGCGGAAATATTTAAAACACTTCTTATCTATAGAACTTTTAATTTTTAATAACTGTACTGGAAAAACTATATAAACCCACTATTTTTAAATATGCCAAAATTATTATATATTGTTATATTTCCTCTCGTTATCATTTTCCAAGTCAGTTTGATTTATTCCAGCTTGGAATATTAGAGTAGACATGAAGGGGTAGGAACATTCTTACAGTTAAAGTATATGTATACATATTTATTTATCTGTATAGGTACACGACTCTCCTCTGGCTCCCCACTCTCTGCCAAGAAAGTTTTCCTCTTGTCAGTCTGTTGATCCCAATATCATCTTAGAGTAGAGAAGATATTTTGAAGTACAGGATTCTTTTCCTTCGTGCTGTTTTAACTATGGCTTATGGAGGTAAATACAAGCCCTTTGTTGTTATATGTAGCTTAAGTATTAAGCTTTTCTTTTTACCTTTGTCTTGCTGAAATGCTTAACATTTTCTGGTTTTTTTAGTGTGTTCGTTATTTGGTTAAGCAGGTTGCTGTTTTAAGGAATTTCAGATATTTTCTCCTAAGCTTAAATTTAGGCTCAGTGATTTTAGAGACAGTTTTTAGTTTCTGGTATTATGAAGTCTATCTCAAAGATGTTACACCTCAGTTTTCATGTAGTGTTATTTGCTTCTGATTGCAGCTCTGCAAAATCATTTTCATTTCTTCTTTGTTTGCAGTGTCTAGCATTTGAAGTTTTCTGTCTATTCATAAAATAGGAATGGCAGTGGCAATATTCTAGAATTCTATTTTGGAGAGACTTTCAAGTGGTAGAAAAATTTTGGCTCTATACTGCTGATATTGTACTTTACAGACTTTCTCATCTATTATTCTGCCCTCCATTGCCTCACAGGAAGTTAATGAGAGATGCATAGTTTTTCTTGCAAAGACTAGATTATATAAGAATGAAACAACTCTGCTTGATTTTCATATAATTGCAATTTAAATTGCAAGACTGGAAATTAGGGACAAGTACATCTGTGCATCTGAAATTATCAGTGTCAACATTAGAGCTCTTGATATATTTCTCATGCAATAACCCTCCCACCCAAAGTGTTCATCTTCGCTTAAAAAACCCAACAAAACAAAACAAAAAAGGGAAAAAAACCCCAAAGGACAAACAAACAAACCAAACCACAAAAAACCCCAAACCCCACACCTCACATACACACTGTAATCCTTAGCCAGTATTTTGTGAAACAGCTGCTGGTGTTCCTGCAGCAATACGTGTTAGTTTTACTAGTATCATTACATTTGCAAAGTGACAGTTCCATGTTAGTTCATTTGATAAATACTCTTTGACTACATATGAATCCTTATCTCCTCCTAAAGGCTAAACATTTCTGCATGTTTGGAGTTAATTGCATTAACATCATTAATCTGTTTCATGATCTTAAAGCTCCTGTGGGTATTGTAATCTTTGTTTGAGGTAACTTTCTTGATCAAGCTCCAAGCTTCATCCTGTAGTTGTGAACTGGATTTGACTAGTTCACTAGGTTGACTTAAAACTGTTTGACTGTGATTGTTGTTGCTAGACTTCTTTATGGATCACAGATTTTTAGATAAAACTCATAAAAAGTCAAGTAATGAACAGGAAAGAGAATTCATCTAAAATTTGCTAAAACCTTTTATTGTCCCTAAAAGCATAATCATGACCTTCTGCAGAAGTGAATAGAAGTTATAGCCACAGGGAACCTTTCACACAGATTTCATTGCAAGATTGAAGTTAAAATGAAAGGCCAGATAGTTTACAGCTATTCTGCAAGCTATGGCCTAAAAAAATTACAAGTACTGGAGTAAGTTCAAACTGTTAGCAATTAAAGAAAGACTGTCATCTTGCTCAGTGTTCTGTCCACGCAAGAGCTTGTTGAAAATTCATGAAATGCAACATTAGTGACATTTCCAGAGTAATATACAACCTACAGTAACAAAGAATTACCTGCAAGTAGAGATTCCACTATTCTGACTTTTTCTTAATAAGAATGTTAATTGTATTATGTAGTCCCATTTTTATTCCTCAGCTGTTTCCTTAATAATCATGTGTTTACATACAAATGTTTTATTAGCTGCCATTATTATCAGCTTAAAGCTTTTATCAGATTTTTTTCTTACACATCTCATTAAGCAAAAGAAGATTCTAAAATTCCCAGCTATGTTTTTCATCTTGTGCCTTCAGGGATATCACTGGTGTCTTCTTGGAATTTAGTAAGCAATGTTTTTAGTGATGAAAAAAAATTGCATATAGATGTAGCACTTTTTGTCTTTTGATCTCAGAGGAACTTAGAAAGGAGTTTAGTTTCATCACCTGAATTTTCCTAACAAGTAACCTGGACACAAGAGAAAGAAGTAATGACTTATTCAGGTTTTCTCAGAAAGCCTGTGACAGAAATGTAACCTTTGTCTCCTGAATTCTAGCCAAACATTTTCTCCAGCCTACTCTCCTTCTGCACAGAAATACGGATTCCAAAATGCTAAAAGACACAAAACCAGACGATGTAAACAGGTGTAAATGTTAGATGAAATGTTCGCAGTTCATGAAATCCTGGCTCTGCACCAGTCAGTGGCAAAACTCCCTTCAACTTTAAGGGAGTCAGGATTTTCATGAAGTCAGATCATCTTTTTTAAAAAAAATAGTGTCATATATACATTAATAAGCCTTTCAGATATAATGTCTATTTTTTCCTATATACAGTTTGAGTTGCCATAGGTTCTCTGATTAAACTGGGTACAAAATTTTGCTGTCAGCTTACACTTCTTAACCAGAGCTCAACACATTTCTATGAATTCCTTTTGCTGTGAAGGAAAAAAAAAATCTATTGACTGTTCTGAAATGTACTAAGCTTGTTTTTTATCAGCATTCTGACAAATCCATTTTATTGGCTTGATTCCTTTGTATTTTTGTTATATAGGTAGTATTTCATCTGTTACTAGCAAATTTCGTTGTTACTTAAAGATACTGTGAGCCAGCAGTGTGCTCTTGTGTCCAAGAAGGCCAATGGTATTCTGGGGTGTATTAGAAAGGATGTGGTCGGTAGGTTGAGAGAGGGTCTTCTCCCCCTCTACTCTGCCCTGGTGAGGGTGCATCTGGAATATTCTGTCCAGTTCTGGGCCCCTCAGTTTAAGAAGGATAGGGAACTGCTTGAACAAGTCCAGCACAGAGCCACAGAGATAATTAAGGTGCTGGAACATCTTCCTTATGAGGAAAGGCTGAGGGAGCTGGGTCTCTTCAGCTTGGAGAAGAGGAGACTAAGGGGTGAACCTCATTTATGCTTATAAATATGTGAAGGGTAGGTGTCAGGAGGCTGGGTACAGGCTCTTCTCAGTGAAGCCTGGTGACAGGAGAAGGGGCAATGGGTGCAAGCTGAAGCATAGGCAGTTCCATGTAAATGGAAGAAAAGCTTTTTCATTGTGAGGGTGCTAGAGCACTGGAACAGACTGCCCAGAGAGGCTGTGGAGTCTCCTTCCCTGGAGATACTCAAAACCCGTCTGGATGTGTTCCTGCGTTTCCTACTCTAGGGGATCCTGCTCTGGCAGGGGGCTTGGATCTAGATGGTCTTTCAAGATCCCTTCCAACCCCTAACATTCTGTGGTACAGTTCAATGAAATACATTTTCATTGGTGCTGTGGCCACTTAATAGGATGAAGAAAGATTTGCTATTGACATTTGTGTGTTTTAGATTTAAAACATGCATGTTTGGTATTAAAAATTACTGATAGCTTTAAAAGTTAGCATGACATAATTTTTGCTCAGTAAATAGTGAACTTACTAATAAGTTATGAATTAGTAATTAAAAGTTTAGATGAAGAACAGTGTTTACTCCTGACAGTAACTTTGTGGTAGTGGCTCCAGCTATTCACTGTCTCTAGTCTGTTTTTATTTGTTGCATTTTTTGTCCTCCTGTGATTATACTGACCTTTTTCCTCCTTCAAATAATAGTCAGTGGCCATGAGAAATGAGGCTGCACTGAGACATAGAAGACTGGGAAGCTTATATACTTTATATGGGTATCAATTTTGCTATTTTATTGAACCTGTTTATGTTTTACTCTGTGGGTCTCCTCTCCTTTTCCTGAACCCCCTTATTGGTGGCAGAGGAGTTAAAAATGAAATAATTTGTAATCAACAGAAAGGAACTGGTGTCAGAGTAACCAGTGTCTTTAAAAGCCTGAGCAAGAAAGTATTTTTACTTTTCTTAATGTTTTTGAGTAAACTTAGAAACTGCTGTAAGCAGTATTAAAGCAAACTGTCATACAATCATTATAGTCAGACAAAATATAGTGATACTGATTTACACAAAATTGCTGAGGAGGGCAAGTGCTTTCTTGAACTGTTTTTTGAGAACAATATTCCTCCCTTCTCCTTTTCATCTGCTCGTCTCCTTCAGAGAATTCTGGCTAGTACACAACATAAAATGATTCCAAAAAGAATATGGCTTATTACTCCTCACAGAAGAGTGAGCTCTGTTTGGAGAGAAATAGCGACCAGCATCTAAGACAGAAAATGTTTATGAGAGATGACAAATTCAATTGACCATTGTGTAAAAATCAGAGAAAGTCAGACAAATCCAATGTATAATGGCTATTTGAAAGCAATGGTAGTTTCCTGAGAACCTGCCTGGGTTTTTTTTTGTTGGTTTTTTTTTTTTTAACTTAAGAAATTAAAAGTATTAATGAACCGTGCTTAACACCAAATCAGAGTATCCTTTCCAACATACCACCTCCAAAAACATACTGCTGTAATGTTAGTACAGTAAACTTAAAAGCAACTGATACCAAAATTAAACACATCAGCTTGTCCTGCAGAAGTTAGGTTATTGTAGGTTTTATGTGTGGTACCATGGACCACACAGGACATGCATTTAATTTTCTTTTGACAGCTCAGATTCAGTAGTTTGGTTTATTTCCTAACAATATGCTTCCCAGATAAAAATATTTCATTCTACTGAGCTGACATACTGTAAGGCATTGAAAGGTCTTGGCTTACACAGTGTATATACAGCTGTACTCAAAGTGGTAGATACTGACTTATCACATGGTAACTGGAACTTCAGTATCATTGTCTTTGTTTAGCCTGGGCTAAACTATAGCAGCTGCTCTATCACCCAGTAACTCCTCTGCCACCAAGAAGGGGGTTCAGGAAAAGGAGAGGAGACCCACAGATTAAGATGTAAACGGAGTCAATAAAATAGCAAAACAGATACCCATATAAAGTATATAAATTTATACTCAGCCAAGCAAACATACAGCAGTCACAATAAAGAGGAAAGCCATCCATAGAAGAAAGAAGAGGAGCAAGGTCAGGAAGAGCCCAAGGAGAAAAATTCCTGGTTTTAGTGGACTTCCTGCTTTATACTGAGCATGGTATTTATAGTATGAGATACACCTGTAGCTAAGTCAGGTCATCTATTCTGGCTGACTCCAAGCTGCTAATGACTTGCAGCCTATGGCTCACTTAGGATTCTGTCCCTGCAAAACCAGAACAATCATGTAAGTAAATGAATTTATATATATACAAAAATATGTTGTCTACCCTTACTACAAGAAAAATAAGCTTTGCTTAAAATGGTTTTAGTAGCTGTAAAAGAGACCAAGGACTAAAACCTAAGCATTTTTGAGAATACTGTGGCTTTAGGCCAGACTTTTCAAACATTACATATATAAGACTAATTTTGCAAGTAATGCACCCACAATGTGTGCACATAACCTGTAATCAAACCCATGAAATAGTACTGGTAAAGTGGAATTATATAGGCTGTGCTCTAAAAATTCATAATAACAGTAGCACAGTCACTGGAGCATTATCAAGAGTCAGTGATGTGATTGTATTGCATAGGCTTAAGTCTCATTTCTTATTATCAGAACTAACATTAAAGTCATGCTTCCATTATCCTTCCTAGTACAGACGTGTCAACACAGTATAGTATAGACATATGCCAAAATGGATCTTTCCCTATCATGTTCTCTGTGGTTTTTTTCTTAATGTAATTGGCTAAACCTAGCAATATAAAAAGAGTGCCAGTCATTGGCATTAGATGAGGGTCACATAAGTTTTACATGTACTTGAAGAAAAATTGAAAAGCTACTCAATCTCAGAAGGGTTCTAGATAAAAACATTAAATTCTTACCATGTAGTAAGTTCAGATTATTGAGAAGGCAAATAATTGTCAGCTTTCAGGTATTTTTTTTATTTCTGACACTACTCTATATGTATATAAGCAAGTGATATTTTCTTTCTTGGTGTTCATAACAAAATAAGAGTTAATATTGGGCCTTTCTGCAAAATTATCATGGGTTTCCTTTAACAGCAGTGATTCTTTTCCTGTAGTTATCTTGAGGCTATATAGCTCTGCCTAGCTGTGCTCTGGCTGGCTGACTTTATCTAGAAGATATTTTCATGGATTCAAAAGGTGACAGTGAACTCTTGGGGTTGAAAGACTGGTGGTCATGGTTAATCGAACTTGAACGAAATCAGAATAAAAAAGAAAGGCTGCCAATTAGGTGGTCCTCTTTTGATCTCTTAATACAGGTGGTTATGTGAGGTTAATTTCTTTATGTCCCAACAGCCAATATAGTCTCTTTTTATAAGGAATTACAGCTACATCTAGGATAGTATATTGCAACAAAACATTCCCAGTTGTCAGCATTCTCTGTGCTGTCCTGGGCACTTCCTCTGTGCAGCAGTTTTTGCAGTTTTCAGAAGGGTTTTGGGCTGGACAAACTAGTGGGTCACTTAGGCCAGGCTTTCATTTGTATCTGATGTCTTTGTTTTCCTCAGTGCTTGTTGAAACCTTATCACATGGTCTTGGATTTGTGATGACCTGATTGAAATTACTAGTTTTAACACTAAGTAAGAATAGAGTCAGAATTATTTTCTGTAATCCTCTTCCAAATTTAAAAAAAAAATTGCATTTCTTGTGTTGATTAGTGTCCATCTAAAACAGACTAACATGTTCAATATTAAAATTGGCACCATAGAATCCCATACCTGTATAAGACAACATGTGTGAGAGAAGAGAGCTCTCTAAACCATGGAGATCACTTGGTGACTCTTACTTAATAATTATATTAGCTAGGCCAGAACCAAGATATTAGTCTTATCTAAATTTAGTTCTTTAGGGCTAAAAGTCTGTGCATATAGCTTACCAAACACTGTGTATATGATGCCCTTTGTGCACAAAAAATGACTCTCTATGGTGCATCCATTTGACTACCTCATCTACACAGTGCCCACTAAATGTTGCCACTAAGACTACCACTGATAACTGTATCCCTAGGCAGATTTCAATACCTTCCTTTTTTTTAACTAACCTGTCAGAGAAAGCTTGTTTTCAACATTTAAAATTGTTTGGTCTAAAGTCTAAATTTTAAATTGAGTAAGAAGGTTCCAGTTTATATTGTTGCTTTTCTGAGTATAAGTGCCTCTAATCTATTTCCTTTAAAACTTCTTCCAAGCTAGAATCACTGAATGGCAAATTTCTGTGTTCTGCACCTTTTTAAAATAAGACTCTTCTGAGCAATGGGAGTGACAAGGAAAAGGACTAGACATAGAGGTTGTAATTAAATAAAGTGTGTCTAAAGTGTTCTGCTGTTACAAGCGTTACATTTTAGCTTTATTGTCTTTTATGAATGTTGCTTAAATTTCCACTTGAAGTTGGTTTTTTGAGACTGGAAAACCATTCCAGAAGAATTTGAAATAGGAAGGATTAGCTGATCATTTAATGTAAGGGACTGTGCAATGAAGTTGTCTAAAGTAATAACTCAATTAACCAGAAGTCCATTTAAATTCCTTGTTGCTATTTTAAACAAGAGCGACACAATTCACAGTTGCCTGGATAGCTAGGGTAAGATCAATTTTGTCTATCTGCGTAAAAGAAGTTAACTGTTTTGTTTAACCTAGTGACCTAAGTTCTTTGTGTTGGGCATCAGAGACCTCCAAGGGACCCTTCATCTTACAGTGTTTTTTAAAATAGGATTAATAATCTTTTGGAACAGATGGCTGTTCTTCATTAGATGTCTAGCTTTTAAACCATCAAATTAAATGAGAACAATTCCATCCTAAATTCAAAACAAAATCTGTTCCTGGTGCAAACCAGTGGTTTTGAATTTGAATTTTCATGTTTTAAAAATTATAACACTCATGATTAGTATTAATGATCACTGCAAATTCTTGGAAAGTAGTCCCCCTAGATGGAATCAAGTTGGAATTAAAACAGTAATTGTGAATAGTATGAATTATGCCATTCACTTCAGTGGACATATCGTTTTGCTAGGTCTATGCTGAAACCTAAAGCTGTGACTATAGATATCAGCCCAACTAACCATTCCATGTCTGATTCCTTTACAGAAGAACTCAGCTAGTAACTTTATTCTGCATCTCAAACAGCCTTAGTGTTACCTGGCTTATCTAGCTGCCATATTTCCCAGCCGTTCTCTGTCTGCATGACAAAATTATGTATAAGTAACAAATACCAAAACCCTGAAAATGTGGTAGTATAAATTACATTAATTTCTCACTTGACTTTTTTGTAGTATATCTGGTTGTATTCTTTATTTTGTAGGGTAAAATAATATATTTCATTAAGGAGCAGAAGAATTCAAGGCTTAATAAATATCCTAGGTCTTGCCTATACAATTGATTTGTAATGTTTTGAAAGAAAATAATTCAGTCTAATCACTTTTAGTGCATGAGTTATAGTCATCCTGTAAACTCCTTATTATTCATACAGAGAGGGATGTGTCCAATGATTAAGACCCCAAGGATTTGGTTGATAGAATAATCTGCATTTCTAAAGGGAAAATAAGCAGTAGGGTATTTAATTCTTTAAAGAAAAGTTGTGATGCATGTCAAAGCCCAACACTGATTCATAGTTTTGAAAACAATATCTGTGACTTGCTTATCCATTGGCTGGTTCACTCGTATAGCTGGATGTACAGTCTTGATCTAATAATTGCTAATTATGCAGTTGTTTATCAGCTCATTTGAAACATCCTGAAATTCAGTCTAGCTCAGCAAATTACTGTGCTTAAGGCATTTTTACATTCTTGGAAATTATAATATCCCCAGAAGGCAAAGAATTAATACTAAAAATCCTCTTTTGTAAAAGATTATCATTGCAGAGCAAATGGAGCAGATCTTCCCTATCTTAGTGCATTTAATATTCTCATTTTTTTTCTATGAAAGTTTGATGGAAAGACTATGTGGGGATCACTGTTTTATTAACTTGTTAAGAGACAAATTTACTGAACCAATGCAGCATATTGATTTCAGTGTCTGCTATGTGGAAAATCAGCAATAGCAATAGATGACTTCTAGACATTTCCATATGGAACCTAGCTCATTCTTTTGATGTTTTCTGATATTGATTTATCTGTTTAGGCTTGCATTAAGGAGTTAATTATTAAAATTACAATTGAAATTTCTTCTTTATTGCTTAGAAGGTTTTCCTGCCTTCCAAATTACTTCTTCCTAATATGCCCACCCTTATTGTGTCCTTTGTAAAGGATTACAGATGCAAATCCACAGTTTCTCTCATCCTGTTGAAACAGTATTCTGGCTGGTAGATTTCAGATTTCATAGGCAATAAACAGAAATTAGAACACTATATGCAGCACATTTTTGATCTGTTATCAAACATTATTCAACTGATCAAGCATGCAACCATCTCCGGAGTTGAGGACCTTAATATAGCTCTTGAAATGCATCATGTACCACAGATTGCTTAATCTAATTATCTTTGTAGTTACACATATATGAAGGTAAAAATATCATATCTAAGATATTTAATGGGCAGAAAGGTGGCTGTCAAAATAAATGGGGTTGCTATCCTCTAAGTTTCTCAAGTCCATAAGCAATACCTGTCTCCTAAGTTTTATTTCTTTTGCTTTTTATTTGGTGAAAAAAAATATCTTGCTTCTTATTCTAGGAGTCCAGTTCAGGGTTTATTTCCATTATTCATTTTGGCATTGTACAATTCAAGGACCAGATAAAAAAAATTTTAAAAACCCCATCTTAGAGTATGCAGGCATCTCTGGTCCTTCACCATAAAATGAGTGATCCATGTAGGAAAAAGCTGAAATTGTAGCAGCACAAGTCAGAAACTCCTTCGTATATCTGCACTCTTACTATGTTTTTGGTCAAACAGAAAAGTTTGTAAGTTTATTTCTTAGCTGACTGTAGTATATCTCTTAGGAGTCACAAACTGATTTCTACTAAGAAATCTTAATCATGTGGACAAAGAGCCTTTGTATTAGCAGCATGAGGACTACACGGTTAAGTGATTTACAGGAAATAATTATGTATGGGTTTTGGTTGAGCATCAGAAATACCTTCTGGAGATTTTTATCAAACCTAGCATTAGAAACTGAAATGCTCTACCTCTGTAAAGTGTATGTGATGCTTTCTTTCCTATTAAAAGTCTCAGCATAGAGGAACAGGGTTGCTATGATGCATTTTGTGCAGAAATGGTTTACTGCTGTAGGTTATGAGGAACCTGTACCACACCTAGTTGTTGTTTTTATCCTAAGTTTCAAAACCATGAATAATTATTCCAGAAATAGAAACAAATGTATAATTTCCAAGTCAATAAAATTTACATCTGACATAAATTTTTATGATCAATATTTATTATTTTTATGTATATTATCCACAAAGAAGTTTTAGAAGTAGCAGACTTGTATTTTTGTGGATATACCGTGACCTACTTTGTAGACGTAGATGGAACTATATAAGGGTATGCAAAGTGGGTCTTTAAAAGAGTCTTACTGAGGGATGCATTGAAGCAGCATCTTTTACCTAAGCTCTCAAATATACTAAGGGAGTAACAATTATTCATCAAGTGATCTCAAAGAATTTCACAAAGACAAGAAAGTATTTTTTCTGTTTTAAAAAATGGAAGTATGAAATTCAGAGACTGATTTTCCAAGGCATCTAGAATTGCAGTTGCTCAGAAACGTGAAAATCTGACAAAGATCCTGCCTGAGACTTAAGGAGACATGCATCTGTACAGCACTTGGAGCCCTTGCAAAATTAAATAAAGCATAGCTCTATACATGTTGTTGAAGCCAAAAGAAGTTGTCCAAGAACTTCCAGCAACTCAATGGAAGAGCTGACAATAGCATTCCTGCTTGTGTTTCTTTATGCTGGGTCTTTTCCCGTCAACCACCACTTCATGAATGCATTGTCTGAAATGTGAAATCATTGTTGGGTTTTCCTGTATCAACATCAAAATAACAGGTAAGGAGAACTAAACATGAAGAGGTGGTTCATTTGAGAAACACTGACAAGGTGGGCTATACACAAGTGAGCCAGAAGCACTTTATGACACATTCAGAACTTGGAGACTGAGTTACAGTTTTAGTAATCATCAGTTCCCCTTCTTCTCTGTCATTTCTTTGTTTAATATATTGCATGGAAGAGACTTAACCGTACAAGTTTTATAAGCTTGCAATAAAAATATAACAACTGTTGTATTAAATTATTTAAGTTGTAAACCATTGTAAAAAGCAGAAAAAGTTACATCGAGATGGAGCCAGAAAAAATGATTATGATGGAGTATAAAATACATTGTGCTGATTACTACAGAAATTTTGCCCAGTTTAGCATACTGTAAATCTTCAGTTACCCTTAAGAATGAAACTGTGAGTAGATTTTTCTAAAGGATTCTGGCAGGAGGTTTAAGAAAAATGAAGCTAAAATGAGATGTGTAATTTAGAAACAAATCAGCAAAAATGTGACAGCAAACAAGCAAAAAAAACCCTAAAAGGTCAAAGGTGAGAAGAATAGTGGCAAAGAGAAGGATCAATGAATTTGAAACTTCCAGATTTCCCCTGAGACAAAGCTAGAATTCTGGAGGAATAAATAGCCAACTTTCGTATTTTTAGCAAGTAGATTGTAATTTTATTCTTTTGTGCTATGCTTTACTAAAAAGAGATGTGCCAATAACTTTGAGTCTGGCAGTATTGATGTTAGTAGCATTTGAAAGTGCTAAGATTTACCTAAATTAGTTGCTAAAATTAGAAATGGAAACATTTGTAGGGGGACACAAATATAATTATCGTATTACATGTTGGGATCCAGTTAGTTTTCCTTTCTTCTGCCTCTTTTCTTTTTTCTCTTGGTCTTGATGAGATGAGGATGATTAATAACAACAACAATAATAATCCTTTAGCATCTTTGTGGTTTACCTTTTTGTTTTACCAGATAATTAGGGCTTTAATGACTTTTAAGTGTTCTTGTGGCAGGTTGTAGATTAATTTTATTTGACCTAGAAGGTGATTTGGCCAAAAATTCAGCTAGGCTAAGCATATTTTGTTGCCTTCCTTTCCACTAACATGTGCCTTCTGCAAAAGAGAGGAAGAGGTGATGACCTGATTGTAATGAATCTTCCTAGCACTGTTGTAACTGAAAAACTACCTTGAAAGATAAGATAAGCCTTTTTATTTCTTTTTTTTTTTTTTTTTTAAGTTACTGATTTAGCTAATGTAATGTAGAATATACTGGTAAAACCACTCCACTGATGATGTTCCAGGAGAGAAGTGTCTCTCTGTGAACAGATGTGGATGGCTTTCTGTAGCCTGGCCTTCTCACTACTATATTCTGCAATGCAGCAGGTATGATTCTCCCTGACAAGTTAAGGCCCATGGCACAAAGTATCGGTGTTGACCAAAGAGAGGGCTGTGTGGGCATTTGCTTTACTTTAAAACTGACATCTCTTCTTGAACAATTTATTTCCCTCTAGCAGTACTGCAACATCATTAAAACCAGATCTCATACTGCAGATCACATCTTCAAAAGAGAAGGAGGCACAAGGATAAATCAAAAGCATGTTTTGCTATGCCTTATAGGTTGGCCTTCTCTTTGTGTGAAAGAAAAGGTCACCTTTCCATCACTTGCACTTCATGTTTCTTAAAACTGTTTAAACCATCACATCCATTTTCCTTTTGAGCATTTTCAATTTTATTAAGCCAGTATCACTTTGAGCTAACATAGTTTTTTGGTGGAGATGTAGCTTAAGGCTCCAGAAGTAGAAATTCCTGATGCAAGAGCCAGTATTGTGCAGAGGAACTGTTAGTAATAGTGACTGACCGATCACTTGTGGGCAGTAGCCCAGCTGGGGAATCCGGGGACTAGCCCACCCTGGGGGATCCTGAAACCTCTAAGCAACAGATCAGGTACGGGAAGCTTTTCCATTTGCTGCTGAGCTATGCTGTGTGTCTATAAATCACAAAATACAAAATGTAAAATTCCTAAAGGCCTTCTTAAAAAGTTTGGGTTGTTGTTTTCTTTGGTTTTTTTTAAATGTTCAGGGCTGTGTATTTTGAACCTTTTAAAAATATATATATATATGTGTGTAATAATTTAATGAAGCCTTTTGTCATACACTGTGCTATAAAATATATTGTAATGTTTATTAAGCAATCATTAGGACACATGTATTGTCCCTTGATAGATATGAGAGATTATTTTGGCATAAAGCCCACAGATAACTTTCAGATAATCCTGTGAACCACTCCAGCTGTTGGTGGAAGATTGGCAGAGGCCTCCAAGCAATGAAGTTGTTTAACAACAGAACAGGTGGAACACATGCACCAGTGCTCTTCTGGGACTCTGATTTTAACTTCCAGAGATCCAAAAGCAGTCCAGGCAAAAAGATGATTCTGTTCTTTGCCTCTTATTTGTGTGATCACTGTAGTGTGCTTTCAAGAGGAAGAAGAGGTGTCAGAATTAGGGGTCAGATGAACCTTAACAAGTTGTGTAATTTTGGCAGTTTTCTGTGACTCAGTTTCCTACTAGTCCTGTGTTCCTTTTTCAGCTACCTATTTTTTTTATATTGATGGTAAACTCTTTGTGGTAGACCTTGTCTGTTATTTAGTGTTTATTCAGGGCCTGATAAAATGACAGATAATTCTTACTGAAGGCTCTTATATATTATGCTGTTAATAACTTCATGTTTGAGCAAAAATGACTTGCAGCTCATATCACTATGTGGCCAAATTTCAGACCCTTTTTCTTTCTTTTTGCTCTCAGTTGACACAGTTGAATGACTCCCCTGGTTCCAAATCTGTAACAAACTATAAGCTCACATTACACAGGAAGCAGTAAGATTTATCATCCTTGGAGGCTATGAAGAGGAACAAAAGACTTTCATCTTTTTCCTTTTCTTCATTGACTGTAGGGAATAAGAGGGTACTGACAACTTGGGTTGCTGCCATACAGGATAGAATTCCAATTAATGTAAATCTGCTAGATCAAGGGGAGGTAGTTTGTGGGGCTCCCCCAAACTTTTAGGTGGATCATCTGCAGTCCCTGGCAGCATGATTTCCCCATTAAAACAGAATCTGAGTTTTGTTCCACCTCTAAATACTGGTCTGCCCTTCTTTTTAGTGTGCTCCAGCTAATTTGGCTTAAGTTGCCAGATGCAACAGTAATGAAATTTTAGTCATTTGTAGACTCACTCCAGGATTAAATCGGTGACCTCAGGATGAAAGGCAGTGAATGCCATGACCATTCTTTGTTACCTCTTCTAGGCAGCTTTGATTAAACTGTACTGTGAAGCCAGACCTGGATCAATATGAATGATCTTCATCGACCTAATAATGTCTTTAACATGTTTGGTACACTTTTATCTGGTTTTGTTACAGTAAGTTGTTTACATTAGTGCAGCAGATTGATTTAAAGTTTCAGTCCTCTTTATAATGGTAAACATCTAGAAATAACCTCATTAGTTTGCACATAATACTATATATAAATATCTAATCTACTGTGTGAGCTCTTTGGCAGGTGTAAATTAGCATACCTACAGTTTACAGCAATTGAGAACCTGGCCTAGAAACTGAAAATGATTATTCCATCGGTATTATTTTAAAATATCACAGTTTAGCTTGACATGAAGCAAGGATCATATGATTTTCTCTGTACCTACTCTAAAGATGATTACCACAAAGTCTTTTAGAAAACTTTTCTATTATTTGTAGACTAAATTCTCCCACCAGCAGATGTATGTGTTGTCCACTAGTTACATAAATATCTCCTTGTGGTCAGCCCTTTTGGATGCATTGTCCAATCAGATATTTCTTAGGTTTCGAGACTGTTTAGCAGACTTGAATAAACACACAAGTGTGGAAGCTGTACCCAACATATCACTTGGGTATGTCAAAGCACTTAACAAACATTGTTACAACCGAGTCCATGTGTAACCACTGAAGGACATATTTGCTTCAGTATGTCTCATGACAGCTTCTTAAAAAATATACTTAAGTGAATTTAACACTTGTGAAAGGTGCCAGATTGACAGGCCCTGGAGATATAAGTTCTTGAATTACCAGCAGGCACAGCTGAGCTTCCCACACACACTGCTCCACCAATGTCTTCAACCCTACCTGGAGGGCACAGCAACCAACTGTCCTACAGCTTGCAAATCTGTGCCATCTCATGCTCTTGGACTATGGGCCGATACTCAGTAGTTGTAATGTGACCTAAAGGTGAAAAAGCAAGTTCCATAATTACTGCACAGGTGCTGTTGCAGTTGATCACTTTCACACCAAGTCTTCAATTAATCTGGGGAGGAGGGGGAAATAAAGAAAGTGCACATTTATCTGATTTTCACTACAACAGAAAATGTGCATGTGAGCATCTAGTGAATCCTGCAGTTTTATCTGTTCATATAGGCATGTTCAGGTGAGTATATGAGCAAACAAGTGCATACAAATAGTGCAAAGTGTATTCTTAGATGCCTCTTGAAAACATGGGTCCTTACTGTTTCCTATGTTTGTAGTAATCTGTCTCCATTCATAACTCATCTCTGCTTGGTGTCATTACAGCCCGTCCTCCCCAGAGATTCTGAGCACAGCTGGCATACACATTCAATAACCATCCACCTTGTAAAGAGATTGGGTCATTAGAGGGTTGAAAGACAGCACAGAGGGAAAACAGGCTCGTGATCTTTGCACTCTGTCATGGTTTAAGAAAAAGCACAAGTTCTTCCCTGAGTGATTGTACTTGGAAAGTTCAGTCCTCTGTTCTCTTTGAAATTGTATTTAGACTTCACTGTGAGTAGTGGAAGGGCATGCCTAAGTGTTTCTTTATTTAGTGCAGAAGGTTAATGGCATTTTAAACAAAAGTGCACATTTATAACCTTGTATAGGCTGATTCTCAACATGTATATAGGACTTGGCTAGAAAGAGAACATTGGAAAACAAACCAATAAGTTTTCTGCTATTTTCTAAGCTATAGCTGGCAGTTAGAAAGAATTATTGTGGAAGCTAAGTCTTAATTCTTTTTACCAAGAAACAGCCATAATTAATGTGCAGAGGAGCTCAGCAACACTTGTTTATCTTTAAAAGAATCTCGTTTCTTTCTGCAATGTGCCATTGATGTGAATGATAACATAGGTAATTTGACTGGTACTGTGTGTGCTTTGGAAGGTAGCTTCTGTATATTCAGAGAGAGTTAGATGGCATATAATTATCTTCTAAATGGCATTTGATTGAAATTGTGATTGTTATAAATATCAGTATAAAACCTCATGTGACGGTTATGATTTGTCTGATTTACGTGCCTCCTCTCCTCACCATTCCTGGTGCATCTGTCACACTGTATAGCTTTAGGAAGAGTCCAAACCAGCCTTCAGACTAAACTGAAGCTTAGGTTTCAAAATCTATGAGGAAGTCCAAGAGAGAATGTATACCTGGGAGAAGATGTTTTCAGATAGTAGTATTCATGAACCCTGCTTGAATAACTTACCTCATCCAGCCTCCGTTCTCATGTGCAGACTGTCTGCTGGAAAAAAGGGAGAGACCATTTTAGGTCATCTTCTTCACAGGTTTTTTCTCTTCAGTATGTAGTTTCATGTTTTGTCCAGCCTAGTTTCAAATATCTAATGTAGCTGTGTCAGATTTTGTTTAGGACTGGGGTTTTTTTGTCTGCTTATACTTGTGTAGTACCCCAATGGCATTTTCATTTTATTACATGGTTCCTAATTTTAACTAGATCATGTTAGAAATTCTGCTTTAATCTGCTGCTTGCTACTCTCAAGTACTACTGCCTTTTTCATCAACACCATTTGAGCTAGTAGCTAGTCATTTGCTTGCAGAAAGGCAAAAGGCTTTTCTTGCCTGCTAATAAGAGGGGAGGAGGGGAGTGCCGGGGGCCTCCTCTTACAGAATAACAGTACTTCCAAAAAATGCAGAGAAAAGGAAGCAGATGTTTACCTGTTTTTTCCAAGATGTACACTATACTTGGGTAGCACTGAAAACAGTGGCTGCCTAAAGTTGACCTACCCCATTCTGAAGCTCCAAGGGTGTGTCTCAGTTGATTAGTTTGAAAAATGTTTATAGATGTGAAGTATTTTTAATTTTGTTTAGGAGGAACCAGAAATCAGAATTCTGTATTAGGGAAGGAAAGAGGCTCTTTCATAACTGAGTTAAACAAAAGCCTTCAGAAGAATAGAAAGGGGTAGGTTCATTCCCATCTTCATGTAACTTGAATTACAGGGTTTAGCAAGTAAAATGGATCATAAGCTAAACCCTGCAGAGTCCAGAAAGCTCTAATTAACACTCACAGTGAGTAACTTTTCTGAAATTGGTCTTTAATGAAACTCTGCTCTGAAAACAAAACAAGGTATCGTGGCAGCTTGATAAAAGAGATGCATTGCCAAGGCTGACAGGCCCACAATCAAACCAGCACTAAAAATAACTTTTGTCTACTAATTTTCTTTCAGATGCTAAAAAATGCGTTAGCTGCAGTCTAAAAAAGCTTCCATAGTTACTCAGCCAAGTGACTCAGCTCTAGAGAACTGAGGTTCCTGTAAATGTTAATGCCCTCTTTGCTTCCCACACCCTCCCATCAAAGCAGCAGAGAGGTTGGTGGGGCTGGGAGGGGAGGAGAACTTCTGCATTCCACCAGAGCTGGTTATTTGAGGCCAGCTGTCTCTCTCCTCTTGCTGCTCGAGGTGCAGAGCTCAGGCATCCTCACTAAGTAGTTTGAATTAAGATAAGCCAATCACTTGTCTTTCTTCTATCTCCCATGAACAGTAAGGTCCATGGCTGCTACTTGCACACTCACAACTTCTCCTCACTGATTCTGAGTGGGAGTTATCAGTAAGGCATGCAGGGAGATACAGTTCATTGTCCTCTTTCTACACTCGGCTGTAGAAAGAGTTATTCCAACTCCTGTGGGTACCCATCCAAGCCTACAGCAACTTCCTTTATGTTTTTACTGTAGCCTGTGTAAAAACTTTGCTAGACTCATTTTATCTATTCTTTGGGCAGATTCCAAAGGGACAGGAAGTCCACTGCATAAGCAGGACTATCAGTAAAATATAATAAAACTGTAGTCTTCTCGCTTTAGCAGATTTTTATCTCAATACAAGAAAGACATTTATAAAAGCATTGAGTAACATTTTTAGCCAGTTTTTTCTGAAACTGTTAGGCTCTTAATATTTTTTGAAGGCCTAGCTGATCTGTTTTCAAGATGGAAACACAATTATTTACAAGATGTTGGCTCCATTTTTGCTAGGGGCAGAGCTATATTGAAAACCCAGTCTCTTAATAGCTAAGTGACCAACATGACCAGCATTAAATAATGTCATCAAGAATGGTAAAGAAAACCATAAAGTACCATATGAAAAGCCAGCTATTGGACTATGCAAAATGTCCACATTATTGTCATTCAGAACCTTCAGAGCTGCCATAAAAAATCAGCACAAAATTGTATTTTCCAAAGTGACTCACTTTTATCTTCTAGCAGTATATTTTTTGTTTACTGGGCTTGATTTTATTTTGGATAGGAAGGTATTAATTAAAATGAAGCGAGCAAATTGTGCAGGTTTCATTTAAAAATCTTACATTCCAGTACATCATTTTATATTGACGTAAGTAAAAGTGTGGAAGACCCTGAACTGCAGGAACGTATGATTTTTTAAAAATAACATTTTCATTCCTTGCTGTGGTTGTAAACCACAGAGACAGTCAGCTGGATAGTTAAGAAAGGGAGAGGATGGTCTCCTGTTCCTTGTGTTTCACCTTTTCATTGCTCTGCCTGATCATTTAAGGCAGAGGCTTGTTCCAGACAGCTTTAATTAAACTATGCTGTGAAACTGTATATAGATCAATGGAAATGATCCATAACAAGAGGCTAATCATGTATTTAACAGGGTTCAGTCCAGTTCAATCACCTTCTACCATTTCTGTGGCTTTACATTCATGTGCCAAAGCCCTGAATGTGTATATGTATTTTTTAATCCATCTCATTAGTGACCATATGCTTTGGCTTCAAGGGAGACAAGAACTGTCTGCAATCTGCCAGGGATTTAGGGACATCAATAATTTGTGAATAGTCATGTTGGTACTGGTCGAAGGGTTAAGTGTTCTGCACACCAGGGGCACATCTTTTGGGACTGGAACTCTTAGTCAACTGTTAGGAACCTGATCCCCTGTGACGCATCTTTTCAAAGTACATGCTGCATGTCAGATCTCTGCAGCTGAAGCAATGGAGCTTTATTAGCTCAGGGATTTAAGTCCTGCTCTAAGCAAGGTAACAATATCTTTTGGTTAAAAAGTGAAGAAGAGATAGTCATTGTAATATGAAAGTGATTTTTTTTTTTTTTTTTTTTTTTTTAATGCAGTGGGCTAGAAGTGATCTTCCTTTTTGTTGACATTTTCCTTTTCAGTATGAGCTATTACTCCTCCCCTACAGATGTACAGTAAAGCAAGAGTATGGCAGCAATAATGACTGTCTGATTTTGGAAACAACTGGATTCTGTGGTCTCGCCTCATGCTGCCTAAATCCTGTTGAAGCCAATGACAGCACAGATATAAAACTTGTCTGTAATCATTTGCAGTGACCCTTTAGAAGCTCCCAGGACATTGTTTTATCTACTTAGTGTGAAAAGCACCTTTCAAAACAATACCTTATGGTGTTAGATTGTGCCATGTTATGCTGACTTAGCAGTCCTTCCATATAAGCAGTCATCAAACTCTTGATCTCAGTATCCTATCCTTACAGAGGAATGGCAGAAGTAGATTGTAATGCCAGAATTTTTGGTGAGAAAGAAGAAGACTTTGAATTACTTGTGTTCATTCTGAGTTTTGGTTATGTCTATATCCCTCAGCTGTACCCAGATCAATAGAAAAATGCATAGCGGTGCAGAAGGGAGCTCCATGTGGAACCTGTGCAGTGAACTTCTGCTGATCAGTTGAGAGTGGCAGGAGTCCATCTGACAGGATGAAGCTCACCTGCTTTTAAGCAAATTCATGTAGCAATAACAATTAACGTGGACTGTCACAGGAAATGAAAGATGCACAGTACACACCACTTGTACTTGAAATTTGCACAAGCAAACTTCTACCCAGAATTTTTAATTGTAGAAAGATGCATGTCTATGGTAGAGTATCTTCATATCAAACTTTAATTTATAAGTATGATAAAACATTTAGAGGCATATGTCTCAGAGTTTCACCCATGTCTCAATTATGTGTGTAGGCTTTGCTGCAACAGTTTGCACTTGCAGTAGGAAAGGCAGTGGTCTCTTGGAAAGATGGCTCTTTCTGACTGGCAAACAAGTCCATTAGGGCATATTCAAATGTAAATATTTATGGCTATTTTGGCCATATCAAAAAACCAAAAGAATGGGGTTATATTTCTAGATAGTCTCACTTTCAAATTCTCCCTTTGAAAGTAATACCTGGTTTGGATATGGTAGCTTTTTGCACCATGTCACAGCTTTTAAACCTGTGAAAAAAAATTAAAGACTAAAATTTTAATTGAGGAAAAGAAGGAAATGTAATTTTAGTAAGGTGGAAGTGGTGATTTTTGAGATGGCTTGCCTTTACCCACTTCCACTTAATGCCTTCTGAGCCTGCATAACTATAAAGTTTTCTGAAGTCAAAGTTTAGAATGAAAATGTAAGCCGATGCTTAATTAGCAGGTCACTGCTGAAGATGTGCGATACATAAGCTGAATCCTTTTTACATACAACATGAAGAAGTCCTCTGACCTTCGAGGTGACTCTTCACCTTTACCTCACTTTTGTCTGTTTTCACCTCTAATGTCAATGACATTAACACAAAAGGAGAATTTCAGAAGCAGAATTTGAGAAGACTGGCACTCTGCAATATTTCATAGGTAGCATTTCCATTATTACATTAATTTATGCTACTGCTGCTGGGTAACGAGAGAAGAGTTTTGGCTTCAGTGAATACAATTGCAAAATTCTTGTTTTATCCTGGATCAGGTAACACTTTGAACTGCCTATTCACAGTTTCACAGGCAGTGATGCCAAAAAAAAAACAACCTCTGACAGTCTTCAAGTTCTGCCCTCTTTACACCCTCTCTAGCCAAGAATTGCCATAATCACAGAAGCTACAGACATAAATAACTGAGCGAAACTGAAATCCTTGCAGGTTATACCTTACCTTCAGGGAACTGTCTTTTGCAGGGTCATTTAGTGGGGGTTTGGTAGTCATCTTTAAGGACTCTGGGTGGCTGGATTTCTGGCATGTGCACAGAGGCTGCAACACAAACAGAAATGTCTTTATGCTGAGTTTAAATTTTCCATTCTTTGGTTTTCTTCAGTATTCTCCTAATTGGATCCTCATTATTAATTCTGTTACCATAATAGACTTCAAATTTACAAACTTCTGCCACAGATACTAGTCCCTTTAGAGCTCTTTATAGCCAGATTCTGTAATTTTAGCAGTTTGAATCTCTCTGTAATTCTAAATATTGTCATATATGTTGCCATCCCTGGACTTCCTGTATTATATCTGCAACATGGTGTACTTCTATTGATTTCCAATGGAAAACATGTTCATAGTGTTTTAAAAAATGGCCCACTTTAACTTCTGGTAGATTGATACACCACAGTGGGACTTGAGAGAAGAATTTCAGTTACAGACAACTACGTGCTGATCATCAAAATATCAAAAATGACAAAGAACTGAATTTCAACTGGCTCTTAGTTATTTTTTACAACCTGCACTTTCTGTAATCAACAGACCACTCACTGAAGGTTGAGAAACATGCTTTTAACTGTTTCATGGCGTTATGGCCTTAGGCAATGTGAAAAGTCAATCTCAAATTAGTTGACAAGGCAGTGGGAGATGATTCTTCCTTCTATGTACACTGAACACTTAGAAGTTCCATTTCACTTCCTTTTGTTAATTGCTACTCCATGATAATTTTCATTATAATTTTCAAAAATGTATTTAGAAATCATTTTAAAGAGATATGACAAAGAGGATTCATGAATTGTTTTGTTTCTATTTTAGGACTGCAAGAATACCTGGAAAAATATCTGGGCAAGAAGACTCCAGCCCTGATTTTAGTACCTGTGGTGGATTTACCTGGCAAAGAAGTTATTCATATAACATGCTGGCTAAGCTAGCAGTTTAAGAGATGAGTTTATACCAAAAAACACATTCCATCCAGGAGAGAACAAAGAAAACTGATCATAACTGTGTTGATACTTTCATTAAGCAATATTTGATGTAAGCAGAGTCATATTTAGCTTGTTAATGATGCCTTATGATATGTGACACAGTCAGGTTTGTATGAACAATAAATGTTTCTTTTCAAAATATTGTGCTTTCTTCTCACTTATTTTTAGATATATTCTGGTAATAGCAGGTGGCTCTTTGGAGATGTCAGTTGCTCTGATCACATTAGTTCTTTTGTTTGACATACTTAAGCTTGGTTGCAATAAACTTCAGATCTTTTGGATGGAGGTGAAACCAGACCATTAGCTCCATTACTGTTTTAGAGACTTGGTTCCTTTCAGTGCTGTGTTGAATTTACTGACTTCAGGCCAACTCATGCAGACCTTGCTTGTGGCCAGATTTTAAACCTTCTATTGCACCAGGAACAAATTATTCAGAGGGGTATTCAGGATGCACATTTTACCAAAGCAGATCATAGAGATGATGGCCAGACTGTAAGATTTGCCATCCTGCTTTTTAAGGCAATAGTGGGTATCCTTATGCTTTACATGTGGTAGACATCTCTTATTAAAGAGCTGCCAGTATTCCCCAAGGCTTCAGTCTTCTCCGGAAAATCAACAGGAGTTTTACCACTGCTTTCATTAAAACAGGCTCAGAGACAGAGGTGAAGCTCCTATTGATTTCATTGCAACTGATATTTTACTCATAACATGGTATAAGATCACTATAGGAGAGAAAGTCTTTAATACTGTGCTTGAGGCAGTAAGGCACTGCAGAGAAATCTTATTTTCAGACAAAGGCTATAAAATTAAACCTTCAAGACTGAGTATTGGACCTTCGCCTCTTCTGTGTTCTGCATCTCTATGTTCTGATTGCTTCTCTTCCAGTGTGTGAGCACTGGAGCTACGTGACCAGCGCTCCAGTTGTCCTTCTGTTACACCAGTATACATCTGAGATACCTCCACAAGTCAGCTGCATGGCAGAGAATTTACAGTGGGCTGACTAAGATGTGGACTTCACACTCCAGCTTCATTTTTTTTACCCACCACCAGATATGCACTTGGCCACAGCTGGTAGGAAACCAGTGACTAAAGATAAGTGGATCTTCCTCTGTTAGATGCTTTGTGTGTCCAGCATACAATACTGATCATTACTTGAAAACAGAGACTGATATTGTTCCTTATTATTTCATCAAGTAATACAGCACAGCTGCCATCCTCTTTAGTAAGAATTACTTTTTTTTTCACAGTTATTCAAGTATTTTTGGAAAGGGAAAGGCAAAGAGGTTTCTATATACCAGTGTATAAATACATGGATGTATTAAATTCAATTTCTTAAGAAAAAAGGAAGAAACTGTTACCAATACACTAGTTCATTAGCATTCTGTTTCATTTTTAGGTTAAACATAAACATATTTGATCCTTGTTCTTTCCCACAATCAGAAAATAAATCATTAATACCCGGATGTGCCTGTTTTGTTTGAATTCTAGTCTTTTAGGAGGCTAAATTCATTTTCTTACTTGTCCCTGGAAATACCAGTATTTTATTTCTCTCAGTGTGGACTGCCCACAGACCAGAGACAGAAGCTGGCCTGAAACAGAAGAGGAGGAGACAGTACTTTCAGAGAGGTGAGGATGAAGCTTAATTTTTCCCAGATACATATGGAAGCCAAGTAGATGGCATAAGTTTGACTGTGTCACCTCTAGCAGTCATTTTTTTCATAGTGAGTGTAAAAAAGCTACTGAAACATGCTGATCTTGGCTTTTGTACTGTAGTGCATATTTTAAGGTGGCACGGTATTTGCTCCCAAAGAAACAAGCTTTTCCTGCAAGTTTTCCTGCAAGATTTGGAGCTCAAACTAAGCTTCTTCTCCCCAGCAGAGATGCATTGAAAAATGATAACAGATATTGGTCTGAAAAAAAGTGGGTTTTTTTCTTTTTTTTTTTTTAGCAGAAAGTAAACCACCTCCTTTTTTGAGACAACTAGAACTTCAAGGAGTTTACTTTGTGAATAGCTAAAAAATATAAGTTTGCTGACTTTCTCCCTGAGAGACTTCATACAGCTAAGTGGTGTGAGTAATTAAAACTGCAACCTGGGTCTGTGGTGGTTTAAGTATGAACAAAGCAATTTGTTCAACACTGATATGCAGGGTGGGTGAGCAAAGTGCTGTTCCATATAGAGACCTAAGACTTCTATAATAGAAATAACACCATTTAATCTGCTTCGTGCTGCTGTATTTTCATCACAATTAGTGGGTTCTACTGTGAAGTTGTTTCACAGAACTCTTTTTCACTTTCTTTGAAACAAAAGACCTAGCTGAGGATGGGAGGTGGGGAGATAGGCATGTATGCTTACACACACATCACATGTGTTTTAGTAAAAACAGGGAAAGACATCTAGTACTTAAAATTTATAGATGCAGGGTTTGTTGTGGGATTTGTTGGGTTTTTTTCCTGACTAGATTTGCTGAGTGTTTACCCCAGCAGGTTTTAGTTTTGAGACTATATAATAAAGTCACATACGGTGCTAAGGCACTGGATTTGAGGACTTTAGGTACATATACATAAACACACAACTTGTTCTATTTCTCTGAATTTTACTAAGCCTCCAAGAAAATGTTTCGTATGCATATTATGACACAAAAAGTTGGCTGATCTAGTTTCCAGCACTCAGAATACAGAAAGGCAAATGGGAAAATGTCTTTTAAGATGTAACCTGAGGTTTTAATTTTTCCTTTTTCTGCTGTAGCAAGTGTTAGAATATGCCTTACATGTCTTTTTCCCTTTTTTTTTCCCAGAAGTCTATGTCTTGTTACAGTTCTCTGTGTCAGTGAAATTTTGTCTCCTACCTCCTTTAAAAGTCTCTGTATATCAATTTCTTTAATTGCTTGAAAGCATGTTAAAGTGAACTGACCAAATGGAACTGCAAGACCAAAGCTGATTTAATAACTGCGTTTTACTCATTTCAAAACCCAGTGATGGTTACAAGTACCAGTGAGCCTTTACAATGCACATGGCTAAGCTGCTATAAAGCCACCAGAGCTGATCTTCCTAAATAGGTTTAAAAATGACATTGAGATATTTTAAGGAGAGATTATTTGATTTTTTTTTTTTTTTCCCCCTGTGAGTTCTATAGTTAGGTGGTTTAGGGGCTGATTTGCTACACCAGATAGTGTGGGTGCAGCTTTCCTCTTAGCCTTCAGAATTCTGGTGGGCATTGGAAGCAGGATGTCTCTTGAGTATTAGAGAGCTGATCTGAAGCAGCTCTTCTCCTTCAAGGACATCCTGTTCAATCCATTATCTGCTTTCTATGTGCAGTAGTCTATTCCACCAAAATACAGTGATTGAATAAAATTTTTATTTCAGATAAATGAATGCATTGATTTAATAAAAGGTTTGTACTGCATGGTATAACTGTTCTCTAAATGAATGCTGAAATCTTAAAATATAGAAACTTTTCATATGTCTGAGTTAAATCTTTGTAACTTCTTTCAGGACATGTTCACTGGAAGCAAACTTAGTTTATTTTGTGTGTTAAACTGTCCTGAGCACTCTGAGTACTAACTGGCACTTATTTAAGTAACCTGCTTTTACTGTTATAAATGTCTGTCATTGGGAATACATATTAAGAATACTTGAAAATTTACTACTTTATGATCTTTCTAGTTATATTTCAATTTTTTTTGCAAGCCAGCCTGTGTTGATGTATTAGCCAAACATTCAAAATACAGACTTGTGATCTTGAAAGCTTCTTTTTTTCAACTGTCATCTGAACACTGAATATTTTTGACATATTTTAAACTTTCATTTTAAAAAACAGACTGGGTACCTGTGAACTGAACCCGTATGTTACATGCAAGTGCCCTTTTGCTGATGACTCACTGCTCACAATTTCTTGGCTTTGACTTCTGTTGGATTAATTCATGACTAGGATTTGCCCATGGTTTCCTGCTTTTCTCATTTTTTAGAGTTCTGTCTGCTTTTTCCTTATAGTCAAGTTGTTCTGAGGATCTTCTCACAGGGTATGTCACTGACAGCAATCTCCTTGTCATTGCCTCGACTCTCCCATTTCATTTGCAATGTTTGAAAACCATTTCTTGGGATGTCTGGTCATCTTCCATTTCCTATTATATTGCTGGTTTGGGATTGTATCATTTCATCCTAAATAATTTTGAAATAGTGTTTGCATCATTTAACCCTATTGACAAGATTTACTGTCCACAGATTTCACTTTTGCTTTTCCCAGCATTCAGAAATTCCAGCTCTTCTCTAAATAATGCAGATCTCCAGTTCAGAAGACAATGTTTCAGAACAAAAACATAAACTGAACTAAATGCCCTGAACAAATTGGCAGCTGCCCTGATTGGGTAACTTGTTAGGGGACACCAGAGTCAGGAGGTATAGGTTGGGAACACACCTCCCCTTTCCTGGGCAAGTTCAAGCATATCCATTAGTTTTCTTGTGCCTCTATTTCCATATTTGTATGTTTTCTCACCCTTGTAAAGGTGTTGGCAAAGAGATGCTATGTTGTAGTCATAAAACCTGCAATAACAAAAGTTTAGACTGAGTGAGCAGCACACAAGAGTGTGAAAGTAATGTTGCAGTGGGAACCAGAATGAATGCGATCACAGATAGCAATTTGCATGAGCACAATCTGGAGAGCTTTTCTCCCAGCACACTTCCTGCAGCAGTCTTAGATCACAGGAGAAGTCTATAATGCATCTAGTAACATTAATGATACATTTTACAGCATGATTCACCCCCAATAATCCCAAAGTGCTTTACAAGTCCATTATATAAAGGTCTCTTGGGCCATCACTGGGACAGCCATACACGCACTGGAGGCCTCCTCTGCACAGCATCAAGGTAGGCAGATCTCTGCGGTTACACTGCTGGAAGAAGAGCTCCTCCACTCTCTGCAATCCCTTGAGAAGGGGTCTTTGCTTTGGAAGAGTACAGTTACCACAGAGAGACTTCAACCTCAAAGCCACATCACCAGGAAGCTAGTGTTATTACTTTCTGTAACTCATGAGAAGACTTGTTCCACTTTAGATTTTGCCATGATAAAGGGGAAAGTTCTCTTCTGGGTTCTGTCAGACGGCAGTCTATATTCTTCTTCTGCAGCTCCTGCTACTGACAGCTGTTGACTGTACTCTATAACCTTAACATTTTGTACATCCTATTATTGTCATACCCCCACTTACAAGAAAAATGTTGTTCAGAGTCTGGGAGGCTAAAGGCTGAGATAGAAGTTGTGACCTTGCATTAAGAATTCAAGCTCATACAAGCATCACTTGATTCTCTGATTCCCATAGTTTTGTTGGTATTTGTCTTGATAGTAGTATATTTTGTTGCTTATAGAAGCACAGAGGCCCAGAAGGAAGAAATATATTTCTCAGATGTAACAGTTATCTCCGTGAAACAAAGTTCAGTCCTACTCCCACACAGACCCAGCCGTTCTGCAGCAAGACCCAGATACATGCAAATGTAGAGCCTTTTGTAACTTCACCAAATTTCCACAGCTCCAGAGCTGGATCTGTTAAGGTTCAAAGCAGAAGGTGTTAAATGATATGAAATAATAGAAGGAAAAGGCAGACAAGAAGTCAGTGCCAAAGGAATGGTATTATTAGGAACCAGTGGGGAAGCCAAGCTAAAAAGACAAACAACAGGTCTAGGGACCTGAGTGTCTATTCTTTATTTATAGAATGTCTTTGAAGGAATGGAGCCTGGGCTTCCTTCTCACTGTTGCTAGTTGTAACTATAAAAGGTTAACATGTGAAGAACAAAGAGTAATAAATAGAGTTTCAGTTAAAGAGATCCAGAAAGTAACTTTAAAACTCATCTCTCGTCCTTCCAGATATAAAATGGAAAATGCTTTGACTACTCCAACAGCGTGCTTTGGTCTGGTGGCTGAAGGTGAGGATGCCTGAAATGAGGGTACTATGCAAGAGAAGCCACCAGCTGTGTACCATCCTGCTGTTAGGGGACATTTCTCTGGGGCACTGCCCCAAGTATTGTGGCTAAAGGTCTTGACTGGAGATCTATAGCCCATGAATGTGCTTCTTATTTGTACTCCTTTATCAAGGCACTACAGTGTACCGAGATGTTGATTTAGGGCTTGCTTTTCATTGTTATGGATCTTGTTTAAAACTAACTACTTAAATACTAAAAGTCAGACTATCTCACATTGCTGCCCAGATTAGGCAAACCAAATGTGATTCTCTTTATGCTACAGTCCCCAGTGCAGACAAAAAGCTTTCTCAGGTTGAGATCCTGCCACTCACGTAATTATTTAAAGAAAGACAGCACCACTACTTCAGCTCCAGTACTTCACAAGAGGAACAGAAACATTAGGAAAAGTTTTTTTCTTTGATGTAGAATATGCTGCCACTTTTTTGTTATTAAAATAGGAGCTAACTTTAAATAAATAAAATTTTGCCTGGAGGCTTCTGAAAACTAATGTTGTGTTTTGACAGTGTCATTTTTCTGATTCCTGAAAGCATTATGTGACTTAGCTCAGGACTTCATCATGATTTTTCTTCTGTGCTACATACAGTGACTTATTTTTTTCAGCTCTGGAATTTATTTGATTTCTCTCTCACACACAGTCACATCACTGTGCAACTTTCTTGTTTGATAGGTGCTCTCCAAAGCTGTTATTTTCCCCTTTTTAAGGGACAGGTGGATCAACCTCCTATAGAGGAAGTGAAAGAGAGGGTGTAGTAAAGTGAAGGCAGCTACTACTATTTTTTATTGGGAAAAAAAAGTGGATGAAAAGCAGTCATCTTTGAAAGTCCCTGAAAAAGAAAATAAAATTAAGGAAACTGAGAAAGGTCACACAAAAACCCTGGGAGAGAACAAAATTTTGTTTAAAAAAACAATGCTACCTTCATTGTGCAATTTGTATGTGATGCCATTTTAATGGGGGTTGCAGGTTTTATATCCTCTGGATTCATGCTTTGTTATAAAGGATATTGAAGTAAGGATGATACAGGAATTTCAGAAGAAGCAGATAGTCTTCACATAACAGCTGATTTGAGACCCCAGTATTTGATGGTAATTTATGACCCACTTTAAAAAAAGGAAAAATTCATTTAGGTGTATGTTCAACTAGAAAACTCAAATAATGTGTGCTTAGTGAGAGAAAAAAGATTGCTAACAGCACAATGTGTCTTACAGCATAAAGTGCAACCCTAAAATTGCACATTGCTGAGCATTCTTAATGTGCTGTGAGCAATTTTATACACTGTATTTCAAACACTGAGTGCACAGTCTAATATGTACATATATCAGGGGTGGCCAAACTTTTTGATATGTGTCACAAAGTGATTTCAAGAGATAAAAAGAGATGGCTAAAGGCCTTCAATTCCACTGTACAACAACTATCAAGGTTTGAAATTTATATTTGTTTCCTATTTTAATGAAAATAAAAGACCTTAAATGAGTGGGGATTTTTTGGTTGTGGTTGTTTTGGGGGGTTTTGTTTGTTTGTGGTTTTTTGGGTTTTGGGGTTTTTTTCTGCAGAAAAGGAAGTGGGTCAAATTGTTTATTTTCTTATTGATCAGATTTTATATTCAGATTTTTTTTTCTGAAATTACCAGAAAATGTTGGACCATGGAAACCTTTCTGTTGCAGAACTTGTTGCAATTTGATGTCATAAAATGCCAAATGCTATTTAAAATATTTTAGGGTTTTTTTCTGTGATATTTTGAATCACCTTATCTCAAGTGGAAAAAAAACCCCACAAAAACCTTTTCTCTCTGGTGTGAATAGAGTTCAGAGATGTGAGCACAGACCTCAGAGAGAAGAACTCTTAAATTCTAATATGGACATGTAACTTTGCAGTGGTTGTAAGTTACATGTTTATGACCTCTTCCATCCTGTAAAATGAAGGTAACAGTCATGGGTCAGATTAGGTTGTTGTGAAGGTTCTTTTGTGAGCAGTGATAGGTCTACACAGAGCTATCCTGTGTTATATGTCATCAGAAAGGACAACATGCATAATGCTCTTTATGTCCTTAGTTATTGATATAGATAATTTTGAGTCCTGAGTCAGCTGTCAATTACAGAGACTTTTTAAAATACAACACTGTGAGAGCTTTTCTCTTGGTTTCTGGTCTACCTAGCAGACTTCAGGATGGTATGGAGATGCTACTGCAGGCACAGATTGGCCAAGGCTTTTGTCTCTGGTACAGCTGCAAGGGTAACTGTCATCTCTGCCATATACAGCAGTAAGTAGCATAAGCATGCTTTGACTTTTGGAGGTACTCTTACTTCCTCGTGTTTTTCTCTGTATCCTCAAAACTAGAAAACTGTAGTTCTAATATTACTGACTTTTTTTCAGAAGTACTTCTCTACAGAAATTGGTGAGTTAAGAACTGCAAATAGGGCAGGAGAATTAAGAAAATCACTTTTTATCCACTGTCATCAGATGATGTATGCCTTTGGGCTTTGGATGACTCTTTGCTACCACTGTGTTTCTCTTTTCTTCTCTTCCTGTCCCCCTCTTTGTGCTCCTGTTCCTCCTTTTTGATTTTCTTTTCTTCCTTCCCTCCCTGATACTGCCTTATAATATCCAGTGTATGTTCAGCAAAAGGAAAACCTTACATGAGCTCTCCTTTTGCTGTCACAACTAAGAACCTTAAGAATCCAAGTTAATGAGGACCATAAGCATAAGTGAGATGGTACACAATAAAAAAAGCACTGAGCATTGCAGATAGCTACCTTGGCATCAGGTATATCAGATCTATAAAGATTTACAGATCCAGGGTAAGGTGAGCAAGACTTTCATGCTTTTATTCAGTTGTTACTTGCATCTCAACAATGTGACTCAGTAGTGAAATATCATCTGCTGCCTTTACCAAGCCCAAGCACTCCACGTACATTTTTCAAAAGCACTGAAGTGACTGGGAACATAATTTGCATTTTGGCTGAGTAGAATTTATGCTCCCAAGTCATGTAAGCATCTTCAACAAAGTGTTTCTTGGGAAGATAATGTTTTATGATCTGGTAGCTTGAACAAAGATTTCCAAAGTTTACTGGAGCAGTTCTTACAAATAAACTGTAAAGTCAATCTGACACAAAAGATGTTAGAAAAATCTTCACTCATGGAGTAAGGGAGCTACACAGAGAGTGCCACCTCACTTAGGCTGAATGTTGAAGAGCAAAGCTTGTCAAAGAAATATGAGCCTTTGAATGGTTGATGAAAGAGGAACTGAAGAGGCACACTGGAACAGGCTGCCTTACAGAGGTGGTTGATGCCTCAAGCTTGTCAATGTTTAAGAGACTTTTGGGCAATGCTTTAACTTTCGGTCAGCCCTGAAGTGGTCAAGTAGTTGGACTAGAAGATCACTTCCAACAGAAGTAGTCCTATTCTATTCTATTCTATTCTATTCCATTCTATTCTATTCTATTCCATTTTATTTATTCTATTCCTTTTCAGAGTACTGAGCAGTCAATACTGTGGATCCATTACTCTGTTGGATGGAAAGGTGCCTGGCGGAAAATAACTTGGTTGTGCTGGTGAGAGCCAGCTGAACATGAGCCAGCAGTGTGTGCAGGTGGCCACAAAGGCCAAAAGGATACAGGCCATTGCTTTTGATGGACCTCTTCATGACTTAGTTAATTTGTTTAGACAAGCTGTTGAGACATTTTCAGAAGACTGCTTTGCAAGTCCTTGGTGTTTTAGAGCTTTTTTAAGGAAGATGTCTTTGATGCTGAAACACTACAAACAGGTAAGATTTATGATGACAGAAACCAGGTGTTAATACTAAATGTAAGGGAATTTTAGTTTACTTCTACATAAGATTTCATTGGAAGATATTTTTAGAAGTGCATGTCCAAAGAAGGGCAACAATGCTGGTGAAGGGTCTAAAGTACAAGTCTTACAAGGGGCAGCTGAGACAACTGGGTTTTTTTTTAAGTCTGGAGAAACGATGTCTGAGGGGAGACCTTATCTCTCTCCAGCTACCTGAAAGGAGGTTGTAACAAGGTGGGTGTCGGACTCTTCTGCCAGGTAACAAGCAACAGGATGAGAGGAAGTGGTCTCAAGTTGTGCCAAGAGAGGTTCAGGTTGGATATTAGGAAAAAAATCTTCACTGAGTTGTTAGGCTTTGAAACAGACTGCCCAGTGGAGTAAGTAGTGAAGTCACCATCCCTGGAGGTGTGTGTAGACATGGCACTTTGTGACATGGTTTACTTGGCATGGTGGCATTGCGTTGACTTGATCTTAGAGGTTGTTTCCAACCTAAATGATTCTATGATTCAATGTAACATCACAGGTTTTTGATAAGTATTTTACAGGTTAGGCACGTAATAAGTTAAAAATCCTGCTGAAAATCTTTTTAACCATTCCCAAGCAGAGGTGACACTGACGCTACAGTGAACACTAGGTGCTGGTGCTGACCTGATTTTTGTGTCTTTTTTTAAAACAAAAAAAAAAAACCCAAACCCAAAAAACTCAGTCTCCCACAAAAGAGAAATGCAATAAAGCTGCTTCCGAGTATGCTGAAGAAAAAGACAAACAAACAAACAAAACAAAAAAACCCCAAAAACCCACCCAACGAAAAAAAAGCCACAGCAGAGTCCAAACAGGCAGAGACAAGGGGATTTCGTTTCTTCCGTACCCCTTCCTTACCGCTCTCCTTGTGCCCCTTCTCCCCTCCCTCCCCTCCCTCCCGCCCGGGTGGCAGCGGCAGCCATTCCGCGGGCAATGCTGCCCCCGCCTGGCCTCGCCGCGCAACAGCACGCGCGGCTGGGCTGTGTGGGGACGTGGGACACCCCCCCAC
>VWZX01008812.1:549663-566768 GCA_013399015.1 Galbula dea
TTGTGTTTTTTTTAAAAACAAAAAAAAAAAACCCAAACCCAAAAAACTCAGTCTCCCACAAAAGAGAAATGCAATAAAGCTGCTTCCGAGTATGCTGAAGAAAAAGACAAACAAACAAACAAAACAAAAAAACCCCAAAAACCCACCCAACGAAAAAAAAGCCACAGCAGAGTCCAAACAGGCAGAGACAAGGGGATTTCGTTTCTTCCGTACCCCTTCCTTACCGCTNGGACGTGGGACACCCCCCCACCCGCAAACACCGCTCCACCTACACCCCCACCCCCCGAGCAATTGTGATTAGTGATTCTTGATAAAGATTCCTGATTAATGCATGAAGGGTAATGTACCGCGAACACACAAAACCCCCTTGCCATACAGTTTTCTGCATTGCAAACTAAGTTTCTGATAGTTTTGTGTTACTGACAACATCTCTGTGTTACCTTTTTGGTCTTAGAACAATAAATACAAGAATTACATTCAAAGCAAATATAGGGAGATCTGAGTACAGTTTATCAACTAGGAGGGCAGGAGAAAAAGGCTGTAGTGTGAACCACTGCTGAAAGGAGAGTTCTCTTCTAGGAGAAGTCTGCTTTGTCTTATACCTTTTAAAACCCTCCTGTTGGTTGCTTTCTAATACTGCAGCTTCTTCCATATGCTTCCTACACCCACTAACACACCCACCTACACACACTCACAATTTACCAACATACTTTATGTCTTTGCTGAATTAAAATCCACACCATCATTCAAAGAAAATAAAATAAACAGCTGTTTTCTTTCCACAAAATAAAAACCTAACATTTTCTGACTTGGCACTTGCAAAGCATTTGAAAGAAACAGGCTGCTGGAGATGCTTTTATACTGACACATTGTGACACTGCACAGAAGGCCCAGGATTGGCTCTAGATACACGCCAGTGCACTTAGGGCCACTTTGTTTTGGGAGCAGACACCTTCCAGGAGAAAGGACTTAGAAGTTATGCAAACAATGGCAGATTGTCCCAGTGGTCACCAAGATTCCAGAATAGGCATCATTTGACTCTCCAAGCCTGATAAATACAGTATTTAAAGCAGCACTGAGAGGCAGAGTACCACAGAATCTCATCACATGTATTTATTTCAAGGTCTCCTGTCCTGCTGGAAGAAGGAAAAAGTACAGCTGGAGATGTACAGCTTCAACAACTGCAGGCACCAGCACCTGCAGATAGCGTTTGCCCTACCTGTTATTTTCTGTGTTAGCCCCCAGATTCAGATTGAATTCCCAGCTGAAATTTGAAAGTGGCCAGAACACAAACAGTAGGAAGGCAGGGCCTAGAAAGAGTCTGAAACAGGTTATATTACTGTGAACTCTGTGTTGGCATCCATTCCTGCAGTTTATAGGCCATTGCACCTCACTCTGAAGATCAAAAGTGTTGAAAACAAGACAAGCATTTCAAGCTATGGCTTCAGTATGAGTATGTCTCTCTGCTGTACCACTCCTTCCAGACTAAGTGTCGGTGTCCCAACAGCTGTGGCAAGAACCATTCTCTCAAATCATGTTGGTTACAGCTAAGGAAGCAAGGTTGCTGCGCTGTACAGGTGGAAAGCAGATAAAAGAACAGTAACTCACAGGTGCCTTGTCATCCAGTTGAAACCAAAGACCTAGATTACACGCCTGGTTTATTTCTAAAACACATTGTGAGACAGATTCTAAGAATGCATTCTTTAAATTGGCTATAACAATTTCCCAGGATACTGACTAGGTCCACACCAAGTCAGTTGACAGGAACAACTGAAAGAAGGACTCAGATCCTTCACTGTCAGCTCAGGTGCCATTCAGAAGTTATAGAAATGAATCCTCTCCTTGGATCAAACACCTAAGCCAGGCTGGAGCTTGCACAAAACCCAGCCCAGAGAATGAAACAGCACTCTCCTCTCTTCTGCAATACAATTCATTGGGATATGGGGCAACCATATCAAATGCATTGTACTGTAAAATTTGGAGAAGGGTTTTGAATCAGTATTAGCTGTTGGAATACTGCAACTATTGATTACTGACCTACAGAATTTCTGGCTCTTGCTGTAAGCTTTAATCAGTCTGCCCAGTCATGAGTGCTTAGTGTCACTTCTGCACCTATGAATGTGGAGCAGCAGCCAGTGATACAGTGGTAATGGGCACAAAAGACAAGATGTTTAATCTTGTCAAGACAGGTCAACTCAGAGCTGCCCTCTGATAAAAGCTGAAGCACAGCTCACTGTAGCTGTAAGAGTCAGTATACTCTCCTTTTCCCAAAATACTCTCTTTTGCTGCTCTGCAGAGGTGCTGAAGAACATTCAAAACCCTGGTCTACATTAGGGTTCAGGGATGTTATAATCTGTGATGTTACTCCATGGTCTGTGAGATGAATTTCCTAAAAGTGGCACATGTTGATGTCTCTTTTGGCTCTAAGTCAGGCCACTGTGAGAACTAGAATCTAAAGAAATACATAATTCTGTGGTCTACCTTAAACATCAAAACCACTACTTACCCTCGTACTGTCACTTTCAAGTTCATGAGAGAAATTATGTGCCTCAGATGTGCTTGTCTAACTAATTTTTAAAGTTTATTTACAGAGCTACCATCGTGATTCTCCATGTTGTTGATATCAAGCAGCTCTCCCTGAAGCCTTTGAGAAGAATTAAATAGAGGAAAAGGACTATGTTTAATCTTTCACTCAAAGTACAAAGATGTATGCTCCGCTACAGCTGCGAATGAAGGAGCTCAGGTGGGAAGAAGAACATTCCAATGAAGCTTATCTATTGCTCTGGTGAGTAAGATAATGCAGGTAACATTGGTAGAAGCTTGTCATATTGTTGATTAACAATTGACAGTTATTACAGAGGACCAGAAAAGCTGTGTTCATAGAAAAAAACACAAACTCCAAGCCATGTATGCTACCAAAAGATTCTTTCTTTGATTTATTTTTTTAATGTTTTGGGGGGAGGTTTGGTTCTTCGATAGTTTTTTTAAATGCATTTGAACATTTAAGGTCCCTTTCAGGAATGGACCAGTGGCTAATCACATGAAAAGGAAAAAAAAAGAAATCATTTCTCTCTCTGTGCTTGTTCTCTCCTTTTTTGCTATTTCAGATACAACCTCCTCAGTACAAAACCCCATTTGTTCATTTCTGTAAGCTATTTTGTATCAAACTGTCACTGAGACTCCTGTTTCCTTAAGAAATCCTCCTTTTCTTTGAAAGTTACTGCACTGACATTGAGTTAACCTGTTTTAATAGTGATTTAACAGTAAGAATTTATTCCCTGAAGTACATTAAAACTGTTATCACCCTCCCAGTTCAGCAAGACACTTTACATAATCTTTCCTGGTATTAGTGAGATGTTTGGATGTTTGCTTATACACTGACCAACTGGGGCCAGCATGAATGCCAGTAAGCAGTGTAGTTCACATCAGTACAGAAAATGAAGGGTCCAAGACATCAAAGATATTTTCGAAGAGACTATGCCTTGTATTGCTTTTCAGACACTGGTTTTAGTATTTTATGACACTGATTTTAGGATAATGAAAGCTTGTATTTCTGGGTCTAGGAGGTGAGCAGAAGGTTTTAGAGAAATCCTGGCTCTCCAAAGCAGTGGAGCATTCAGCCTCAGCATGTGACACAAATAGAGGAGAACACATATTCCAAAGATGGAGGAGAACAGTGATGAGACCTACTGGTTTACTGGATCTGGATAATTTGAAGAAGGGAATGTATGAGGAAGAAATAGCAAATTGAGGCTGTAAGAAAAAAGAAGAGATGCAGCTATGGTAAGTAAATTAAAAGGGAGCATAAAAAAAATAAGTAAAATACAGAAAAGTAGCTTTTAACATTGTCAAAATGCCTCATGCATGCAGGGCAGGCAAAGAGAGTTATATATGAGAGAATGCACTACACTGTGGAATGAAAACAGCCACATTTTAAAATTGGTATTTTTACTCTCATTTTGTTCTCTTTTCCGGTTGTACCAGTTGTATTCAGAATTTACGAGCAAATAGGTCCACCATAGCAATTCTACTGGGTCTGGCTGGGATTAACTGGGAGTTACACTCTTTATAGCAGTCCATATGGTGCTGTTTTTTTGGATTTGTGGCTAAAACAGTGCTGATAACACACCATTATTTTGGCTACTGCTGAACAGTGCTCACACAGCATCAAGGCTGTCTCTTTTTCTCACTCTGTGCCCCAAGTGAGTAGGCTGGGTGTGGACAAGAAGGTGGGAGATGACACAGCCAGCACAGGTGACCTGAAGTGACCAAAGGGATGGTCCACACCATATGGCACCATGCTCAGCAATAAAAACTGAGTTAGAAGGCAAAGAAAGAGTAGATTGCCTTCCAGGGTGGTTGCTGATTGGAGATTGGCTGGGTATTGGTCTGCTTGTGGGAGGTAGTCAGTGATTGCCTTTGCATCATTGACATCACATTTTTTTCCTCCACCTATTGAATGTTTTTATCTTGACCTTCTAATTTTCTCACTTTTGTTCCTTGCATTCTCTCTTCCATCCCACTAGGGAGAGGAGGGAAATGAGTGAGCAGCTGTGTGGGTGCTTGGCTCCTGGCTGAGGTCAACCCACCATAGCAGCATTAGCAGAATTTCATCAAGTCAGTCGAATGTCTTGAAATGACTCAAATTGCTATTTTAACCAATATATTCTGGCATCCAGAAAATCAAACAAGCTACAGTGTCCTTGGACCCTTCAGTTACCTTCTCAGTTTTGGTCCTATTACTCGTCTTAAATAAATCAGGCTGTCGTGGAATGCAGACAAACCTTTGCATTGCTTTGACTACATGAGGACCTGAGGAAAATGAACCTGTTACAACAGGCCTTCTGGGATGGACATTTATTTGCTGAGGAATCCTTGGAACCTGGTGCCTCAGGCCTCTTTACTTGAGACAGGAGAAAAGCAGCTTGTGAAAACTAATGGTAGGAAGCAGTCTGCTTCACAGCTGGTTACAATAAGGGGTAAAAGAGAAAAGAAAAAGGAGAAAAACTCCAAGCACTCCTTTCCTGGGTATTGGGAAGCTGATTTTGGCAGCTCTGCACGCTCAGAGCTCTGCTAAGATGTGTTCTCTCTTAATATTTTAATGAGCTGAGCAATTGACAGTCCCAGCTGAGTACTCATTTTTGTCACTGTTGCTAAGCAAAATGATGGTAAAAAAGCTCCTTTTTTATCTTCTAAATCATAAATACAACAAAATCATTCATTTGATATGTGCAGAAATTCATTCTACCTCCATGCAAGTTCAACCCACGTACCACAGTTCACTCATATTTTTCATATATACTTGTTCAATCTCTCCAGCATACCCCAGGACATTTCCAGATTTGATTGTCCTGCACATCCTCTATAACCTTCAGGACACACAGAGTTCATTCAGCTTATCCTCTTCATTTGGACTCCAGCACAACCCATGGTGATACAGACTGATGCAGGTTCTCTGTTCTTCTCCATATTGGCTGAATATCTTGCCTTGCCAGCTCATACAGTTTTAGAGTTTAGCAATGACTGTAGATGTAAAAGATGCTGGGAGATTTTTGCTCTTTCTCTCCGTCTCCAGTGACTTCCTATTTTCCTAAAAAAACTTCCTGTTCCCCTATAAAAACTTCTTTGTCTCCTTTCCTTTCCAATAAAGAAACCTTCCAAGCTCCCTTCTCTTTTTTATCTATTTACCAAACAACTTTTTGTATTTCTAATTCTCTCTTTCCTTTTCTCTTCTCTCTTACATTTTCTTTAGCCATCTGTCTACATTTTCCTTAGCCATCAAGGTTTTCACGCATGGATAGTTAAAGTAGTTCTAGTCTCATATACATTTTGTTAAGGTCTGATACTGTCTATCCAACTCTGTTCTTCAGTGGCTTGTCTGCTCAGAACCTGCCTTGTGATAGAGAAAAAGGTTTTATCTAATGTAATATTAAACTTTTTTTTCTGTAATTTGAGTAACAAAATTCTCACTGAAAATGGTAGCGAATGGTAAGTAACTTCAGGATCCCATTTTGCATATTCAGAACGTATTCCTGGTTCCAGTCTTCACACTTTTCTTTATATGTTTTTGTTTACTGTAAGCTACACTTAGAAGCTATTTAAGAAGTTCTCTTTACATCAAAAATTAAGCTATCCCTTTGTGACCAATGCTGGTCTCTGTCCTGAACCCTGACCTGTAGGGGATAGGCAACAAGCGTTTCTGAGAGCCACGGATAACATAGTTCCAGTTTGAATGGAGAAGCAGAGCAAAGTGAGCCCTCCATAGGCTATTTCTAATAGGGCAGCAAAAAGGGGAAATCTCTAACTCTTGGTGAAACTGTCTGACATAAGTTCTTTTATGGCAGACAAAGAAAATATGCTAAAGAAAGATCCGTTAGTAGGAAGGAAATATGAAAATATTTTCAGTTATGCTGAGTGTTTAGTTTTGATGGATCTTCCTTTGACTGTGGAGTTCATTACAGTTGTGCTATTTCCAGGTGTTCCGGTTTGGGTTAGAACAGAACTAATTCTGTTCAGTGATTTTACTTTTTTTGCTAAAGCTCCTCTAAGAAACTCCACTTTCTGAAACTAGCAGCATGTTTTTATAGACACTGCCTACTTCTAACAGTGGTAAGACCTAATGTTTAGATTTACTACCAGGGTTTAGTACACAAACCAAGGTCACTGCTTAATCTTGTGTCTCATCTTCAGGGGTGTAAAGTAAAAGCTTCACTTGCAAGGAGGAGTGGACAGGACAGGTGACCCTAAACTGACCAACCAAGTATTCCATTCTATACATCATATTTGACAACAAAACTGAGAGTCAGTTCCAGTTCTTTCTTCTCCTCTTCTTCTGCTGCACTTCAATGGCCATCATCTGAGGAGAACTCTATTCTGTCCTTAATCCTGATCCATAAGTTCCTGCATCTAGTAGCAGGATCCACCCCTAAGCCTGGCTCCCATCTGCTTCTGAGGCCTTCTGCCACAGTATCAGCAATGTCAGTGATGTAGTTACCATCAGAGGGGGTTTGGATTCAGTATTGGGTTTTGTACATATTTGTATACATTTAATTTATCATTATTATTATCATTAAAGTAGTTTTATTTTTCTTTTCCAATCCATGAGTCTGTCTCTCTCTTATCCCCTTTCCCTTCCTATAGGGGGAAAAAGAGGGGGTAATAGGGAGCGTCTGTCACTGGGTTGGTGGTTGGCCCAGCCCTGACCCTCAACACCAGGTTTTTAATATACTGAGGTTACAATAGAACACGATACTAGCAACAAAACAAAAAAACCCTCTAACACAGCATCATTTTCATGTTCCAGTATAGCAGTACCTCCTGTTCCAGCACAGTAGAACTTTGAGCATTCATGAGCTCATTGTCAATAAGCATTTGAAGATAGGCTTACTGAACCTCAAAAATGTTTTCTGTGTTCACCACAGTTACCTTTTTGTCTGTCTGTGGGCACAAATCTTGAGCAAGCTGCAATGCTCTACCTCATTGTCTCCAGTCTTTTCCTCTCGTCTCTGGAATCTGTGCCTTTCAAGTGCAGTTAACCAATTGCATGGGGAAAAGGAATTTAATAAATCACACAGGCACACTGTAAAGGATTTCCATGCATTCCTTTCCCATGCAAATGGTCTGTAACTTTTTCGTGAATCAGGGCCATAGACTCTTTATTTCACACTTCCATCTTCCTTTCCCTGTAGAATTGCAATTTAAATGATCCTGAAACATTTGAAGACAATTAAAGGTTAGCTTTGCATATCAGTGACCTACCAGCAATTCCCTGTAAAGCTCTGATGTATGTACAGCGTTTGATCTACAGCTGCCTGATTTCAGGAAGGTAGAAGCGTTTCCATACTGCTCTGAACCCTAGATAGGGTTGGAAAATAGGCTCAGAAGACACCACAAAATAGCCACTACTTTACACAGTCCTAGGACACCATTGTGGATTGCCAGGACTTTTTACTTCCTTCAAGTTTTGAGCAACAGGTAACTTATTACGAGGGTTTCGACTGCCTTGCCAACAAGACTTGAAGGAGGTACAAAAATACTTTTCTTTTGTTATGTATTGTTTTTTCTTACACCAAGCCTTAACAGTATTTTTTTAAGAAATTGTAGAGCTTTTATTCCCAGAGGCAGCAATGGAGACTTATAACTGTGGCTGTCTTACAAAGATCAAAGTTATATTGGGGGGGGATTTAAACTAATATACCATAGTGTTCAAGAAACCCTCAACCCAAAACTTGTGATTTCTATATTGCAGCAGCCCCACTAGGCCTGATCTGCATGGGTTCTTAGAGGAAATGAAGGCTGCCTAACAGCTTGGAACGACCACATGAGGCTTGATCAAACCTCTTCTTCTGCAGTGATTGGAACAGAATATGTTTTGAAACAAGGGCTGAAATATAGTCACAAAAGCTGAGAGGTACTCAGCACTTAACTAGATTTTGAGTGAATTGTGAAATATTTGGACTAGATTACTTTCCTTCCCTCCAGCCCTTTCCAACTTCCTCCCTCTGGAAAAGCACTTTAATATGTAGAACATAAATCAACAAGTCACCAAAAGGCTTGATGCACATTTGAGAAAATATTGTTGCACAGCATGACTGGACAGTTTTATTCTTTGACACACATTCAAAAGGTGGAAATTACTTCACTATTGGATGATGGAACAGCTCCAAACTCTTTCAGCTTTGTCTGGAACAGGCATCGCTTAGCTACTATTTCCTTACAAAGTGACTAAACATAAATATTATAAAATATTTATAAACGAGTGCCAAATTGATCACAGTGTAGAGTTTTACTGGAACATGTAAGTCCTGTTATTAATCAGACATTTAGAAAATTTTTACCACCAATCACTAAAGACAGTCATCTATCCATATATGTTGTCTTCTGAAAAAAAAATAAAAATAAGGAGATGGAAACAGCATTGCGATTTATTCAAAATCTCTGAGACTTTTTCTGCCAGACTGTGTGCTGATAAATGTTGAGAGGTTCTCTGTTTATTTAACATTCTCCTGAGGAGGGCTCAATGTGATTGAAGCAGTCTCATATATTTAAACTACAGCATTAATATCTAGTCTGCAATGAGAAAGACAGGAAAGGTTGCAAGTGGCACAATCACTGCTGTGAGTGGTCACAGGTCACAACTGATAGTATTTGTCTTCCTTAGTAAACATTTATTCACATTATAAATTACTACTGATCTTGAAAATCTTGATTTAGGAAAATATAGTGTGGAAATTATGTCCTGCATTGCAAGACTTAGAAAATTATAGGAATTTGTCCAATTGCAGTCTACCAATTATAGTCCCAATTATAGTCTAGTGTCTGGTTTTCACTTTTTTGTCTAGGTTTGCATGTAGTTTGCTCTTCAGCAGCTTTTCCTTAAAAGAATCAGAAGGATTTTTGCAACAGATTAAGACTTCCCCATCCTCAACACGAACATAGACACACAGACACACTCACAGACACAGCCACACATTCATACTCATATCCTTGGGAGCTATTTTCTAGAACACTTTTCCCTGTCAGTAATACAGATGTGATGAATCAGGCCTCAATTGTTTCCAGTTCCATCCCTGTTTTCCAGAGAGCATTTGGAATTGCTAAAGTAATTAAAAGTCTTAGATTATTGCCTTTTTGTCATGAATATTTGTTATAGCTTGTCTTCATTTGATGGGCATAAAAAAAAAAAAAAAAGCTGAATTCATATGCCACAAAGGCTCACCTTCATCACTGCAGACAGACTGAAAGTAAAAATGTGTTACTACAGAGAGCCCACTAGATCAAGGAATCCTGGTAAGGTTATGCAAAGGTGGTTGTTTTTTTAAATCACACATTATGGAAGAAACATTACCATTGAGCATGAGCCATAGGATACCCAGGCTGATAGAACTTAATGTCTTGGTGAGATGAGCTGATGAAGACTGCTGTGTCCCCAACTTTGATTCACCTGCAATTGCCAAAACCCACATTAGGCTTCAGGAGGAGAGTACTCTCTAAAGTAGGACTTAGAGACTAAGTTATCTAGAAGCTGTCAGATTTCCTTTAGGTGAAATTGTGAAGTTGACAATCAGACAGTTTTAATTTTGGATGAACTCTCTTGAGTAGAACAGAAGTTACAGAAATTGATGTTGCTGTAGCCCCTCTAACATCTTCCCTTCTGAACTACCTTTCATATAGTGTAGTGCCTGGTGTGTATAAGACTAGCCTTAAGATATATTAATTCATAAACCTAGGTTTGTTGCTTATTCATAAATTCAAATAACTTTCCCTTGGTCTTCAAGCCCATAGGATAACTGAAGATTTCAAAAGGTCAGAGATTCAGCACTGCAAGACTTTTGTCACCATAGCTACCCTTAGGCCCTTTTCTGGACTTTCTAAAATACATCACCTAACTACAGTGGCCAAGGTGATTTTTTCAGATAATGTCCTGAAGATATTGACAAGTTTTGATGACTTTACTACCTTCAGTTTGGGATGATGGACAGCAGCAGCCTCCAGTACCTGAATAACTAGTGACTAGTCATTCCCTGGAGAAATATTAGGGCAAGTTCAAATCATGATCTTATTTTCAGAATCACTAGAAGGGCTTTAGTACTTCTCATAAAACATTGATTCAGTGACTGTTATACACACAAGCAGAATTCTGGGTGTATTTCAATTGAGATCCACACTTCTAGGCAAATTATTATTCCTATAACTGAGGGATCTGCCAAAAATAAAACAGAAAGTGTCTGTAATGTTATCACTGACGTCATGCTTTTATTAGATGCAGTAAATTGTCCCTGAAGTGCAAAAATTATATCATCTTTCATTATAATATATTAAATTAGATGATTATGTTATGTCCAACTACACACTGCTTGTAAAGTCTGTCAAAACATCAAAAATTGTTATAAAGGAGAAAACCAGAGATGACACAACACAAATAATTGCGTACCTGTTAATCCTGTTTATCATAGCTCTCTGTTTCTCCACTTTTTACTCCTCCTTACCTGAGCTGGGTGAAGCTAACACATCATTTGTGGATTTAACAGCTTTGGACATTTCTGAATAGGGCACGTTATTGGGGTTTTTATGTCAGTCTTCGTTAGCTTTATTTTTGCCTTCATGTTTGCTAGTAAGTAAAATCATATTCCTTTCTGTCAAGATACTGTTCTCTTTAATAGGTGCAAAAATGTAGTAGGCTGACAACTATTATTGTCACTGAATCCTTACTGTCTCTTGAGTAGATAGGGATAATTATTTATTATTACTTCACTGAAGTTCCTCAAAGTGAAAGTCCAAGTATAAGAAGATGTGTTCAGCCTGTGCTTTAAAACCTAGGCCTTACTGGCCAGTGTGCTGATTTCATACAATCAGAAACATGCTGCAATTCATGGTAACCAGCTGCAGGGGTGGAACCACCTATAATACTAGGTGTGAGGAGACACAAGAGAAAGTCAAGACAGGAAAATAGGAAAGTTCTATCTGCAGTGTATTAAGCAACATAGTCCAATATCCATATAAAGTTTTCATCAGCGCTGTAGAACTTGAGTGCCTTGTTCATAGCCTGAAGGTTAGGTGAAATTTGTATGGGCAATTCAGTTACTGATATATGCCATTCTGTTTCCTTACTCTTTTAAATAAGAATCAAAACACAGATGGATTGCCCTGGCAACCTGCTCGAAGGATCAAACAGTTCCTCTCCCAGGTACATACCTAGCAGGTGATAAGGGATGCTAATATGGTAATTATACATTGTGCATCTCTGCTGGTGATCACTTCTTCTGCAGTCACCTCCTGCAGTTTCTTTAGGCAATTTGTAATACATGTTTTCAATAAAGGGCAGAAGGATACAGGAGTTTTTAGGAGTGGGATAAAAGTGCAGTTATTTTTAATTACTTTTTTTTAATAGTACCAAAACCATGCAGAATTCTCTCTGTTCTGCCTAGGAGAGCTCACAGTCCAATTTAGACATGATGTAGCAAAATGAAACTAAAAAAAAAAACCCAACCAAAAACCAACAAAACAAAGCACAGGGCAGCTGGAAGAGGGGTAAGGATAGAGGTTATAGCATTACAGCTGTATGGTTAGGCAGCAAAAGCTAGCATGTAAATGTAAAATATATTCATGAAAATAAAATAAAATAAATAACATAAAGTGAAATAAAATAAATAGCATAAAATAAAATAAATCTGTCTTTTATATAATGCAGTTTAATAATAATAATAACAGAGGTCTCTGTACTGCACCAAATGAGGTTATCCTTGCTATTAGAATGTCCAATTCAGAAGAAATAAAAGTTAACAACTGATCAAATCAAATTAAAATTTAGAATCCCCAGCATACCCTTTCATCATGCTTTAATGGCATGTAAAAAGCACATACTTAGATAACCAAGTGAATCTGAGCAAATCTTTATGCACAGATGTCAAGGACAAGAACTTACCTCAGCTTTTTACAATATTCTTTTGAAGAGTTGCAAATCTAAAACTAAATCCAAATGTATAATTACTTAGAGATTCTATACCAGAGAGCTGAATCAGATCATTTGTGAGAGGAAAATCAGTCCAGCATTCAAGAAATATTTCAACCCTACCTCCCATTTAAGTGTACATTGCAAGCTTGTATATCAAGAAAAATACACACCTGAATAGCTGAATAAAAAGGGACAGCAACATTAGCCTTTTCTTGAAGAAAGGTATCTGAAGGAATTGGCTTTGTGTAATAATCTGGAAGATGAATTCAAAGCATACTACTATCATCCTGAAATATTCTTCTTTCATGGAATTAATTATTTTTGTATTCATTCTTTTTTTCTTTCTAAAATCAAAATATCTGGAAATTACTCTCCAGTCCTAGCTTCAAGATCCTGGAGATTGTTCCTGTCCTCATTAGAGTTTGTCTGAGGTTTCCTATTAACCTCAGAAGAAACAGGAGTTGATTTTAATGCTACTTAGGAGCCCTTCTCCAGATTCGGTCACTAATCCACTTTTATGTGTAAATCACATAAATCATTGATTTATATGAAACAGAGGGGAGGGAGATGTCTGTGATTTTGCTAGATGGAGAATCAAGGCCTAAATAATTGTCAGCTCTCAAAGTTAAAAAATTAAAAGAAAAACAAACACCTTCAGAATAGTAAGAGTATCCAGTTCATCATCATTCTGCAAACTAGTACTCTTTATGGGTTTTGCTCTTTTTCTTTTCCATCCCCACTGTTCTTAAATAATTCAGTACCTTCTTTCTTTAATCATATTATTAAAGGCAATGGACTGATGATTCATTTTGCTTTCTTTGCTCTTTCAGTGATGTCCATTAATGAAGACTTACTTTTCAGCGCCATTGAATCACTTATCTAAATTATTTATTTGGTTGAGCAGTTCAGTGTATCAAACTTTTTTTGCTCTGTGTAGCTACTGCTTATAGCTCAGATTATAGTTTCATATTGATTTTCTCCTGGAAGATGTGTACTAAATGGATTGTGCTTTAAAGAGACAAAAGCAGTAAATGCAAGGCTGAAGAAGGTATAGCTAAATGGATAACAATAATTCCTCTTTCTGCAGCAGTTTTTACATTTATCATCACAGAATCATAAAATCACAGAATATTAGGAGTTGGAAGGGACCTCGAAAGATCATCTAGTCCAACCCCCCTGCCACAGCAGGATTCCCTAGACCAGGTCACACAGAAGCACTTCCAGACGAGTTTTGAATATCTCCATAGAAGGAGACTCCACAACTTCTCTGGGCAGTCTGTTTCAGTGCTCTGGCACCTGAACTGTGAAAAAATTTCTACGTGTATTCACACGGAATCTCCTATGCTTCAGCTTACAGCCATTGCCTCTTGTCCTGTCACTGGGCTTCAATGAGAAGAGCCTGACCCCATCCTCCCGACACACACCCTTCACATATTTAAAAGCATAGATGAGGTCACCCCTTAGCCTCCTCTTCTCCAAGCTAAAGAGACCCAGGTCCCTCAGCCTTTCCTCATAAGGAAGATGTTCCAGTCCCTTCATCATCTTGGTGGCTCTGCGCTGGACTCTCTCCAGCAGTTTCCTATCCTTCTTAAACTGAGGTGCCCAGAACTGGACACAATATTCCAGATGCAGCCTCACCAGGGTACAGTAAAGAGGAAGAAAAACCTCTCTTGACCTACTAGCCACACCCCTTTTAATACACCCCAGAATCCCATTGGCCCTCCTGGCCACAAGAGCACACTGCTGGCTCATGGTCATCCTTCCATCCACCAGGACCCCCAGATCTCTTTCCCCTTCACTGCTCTCCAACAGCTCAGCCCCCAACCTATACTCATACATGGGGTTGGTCTTTCCCAGGTGCAAGACTTGACACTTGTCCTTATTCAATCTCATTAAATTTCTCCCTGCCCAACTCTCCAGCCTGTCTAAGTCACGCTGAATGGCAGCAAGTTTGGAAAAGGTTTCTAAGATCATCGAGTCCAAGTGTTAACCTAATACTGACAAGTCCACCACTAAACTATGTCCCTAAGTGCCACATCTACACATTTTTTGAACATTTCCAGGCATGAAGATTCCACCCTGGCAGCCTGTTCCAACACTTAACCAGTCTTTCAGTGAAGAAAGTTTTCCTACTATCCAGTCTAAACCTCTGGTGCGACTCGAGGCCATTTCCTCTCATCTTGTCGCTTGTTACCTGGAACAAGAGACCAAATCCCACCTCGCTACAACCTCCTTTCAGGGAGTTGTAGAGAGAGATAAGGTCACCTCTGACCCTTCTTTTCTCCAGACTAAACAGCCCCAGTTCCCTTAGCTGCTCCTCATAAGACTTGTCCTCTAAACCATTTGCCATCTTCACTGCCCTTCTTTGGATACGCTCCAGCACCTCAGTGTCATTCTTGTAGTGACAGGCCCAAAACTGAACCCAGTGTTTGAGTGCCAGCTACAGGGGGACAAACACCTCCCTAGTCCTGCTGGCCACACCATTTCTGATACAAACCAGGATGCTGCTAGCCTTCTTGGCAACCTGGGCACAGTGCTTTCACAACTGATCCTACTATCCTGTCCTATTCCTATATCCTAATAAAATATTTTTAAAGAAATTAATTGCTTTTAGTCTTTCATGTAATCCAGTCAACAGAAGTACTTGTTTCTACTTGAATACTTCAAAAAATGTCCAGATACCCAAATTCTCTTAATTGTGCTCCATATGACATTTTGAAAGGTTATTTTCTTTGTTATGCCTAGATTCATAGATTTCTGCATAATGTTCATATTGCTTTTTCAAACTCTCAGCTCTAGATGAATATTGGGAAGTCTCTCTTGTCAGTTTCAAAAGAAAGAAAAAAACCCCACTGTGAAATAACATTTCTTTCAGGGAACAATATTTTCTTCACCTAAACACAGTGGTCAGGATGATTGAAAGTGCTTGATAATCTGTTATGTGGATTCCTAGGACTATCTATACAATCCTGATACATTTTGTGGTATCTGTGTTAAGCAGGTATCAGAAGCAAGGGTAGGAGCTTGATATGAATACAAAAAAAAAAACAACCTAGGAGAAACTATAAAAGAAAAATGGAAGGTGAAAGTTCTGATAAAACATGGTTAATATTTGGCAGATAGGAAGGATCTTTATTGGCTGTTTAGTTTGTTATGAAAATGATACAGGTAAAGCTTTGAACACAGAGGTATTTGCATTCCTTGACTTGAGACTTAGTACCACCACCTGTAGATATGTCTGCGGAATGTGACTCTGTGAGAATCAACAGAAGCTATTATACTTTCTCCAGGTAGTAGGAATGTTTGTTCACAGATCTTGCAGGTCTTTTCCAAACATAATGATTCTGTGATGCCATGGTGTTTCAGCACTTCACAAGTAATACCAGATTTTATTTAAAAACATATCTTGATCAAGAAAAGATTTGCTTTCTCCATTTTACAGAAATAAACTGAAGAACAGAGGAAGTCTAAAAGTCATTTTTCTCAGTTCTAGACCCTGAAACCATTTATATGTGGAAAATGAATGACATTTCCCCTATACTGAGTAACATTTACCCCACTCTTGTAACCAATTACAAATGGGAGAAAGATCATTCTTAAATTACTAATTTGTAGTGAAGAGGAAATCTTTAGCAATCAGAAATATTACCCAGCTCCTTAGAGTGCATCATATTAAAAAATAGATTGACAACACCAAGTTTTCAGTGTATCCCATTATCACTCCTTAATTCAAAAATTTCAGAGCAGATCCCCTCCTCATTATTGCTAGAGTAAATTTCTGTCCTCGTTTTGCTGGAACAGAATCCTTGGCCAGCCCAGGGCTGCAGGCCATTAGCAGCTTGAAGTCAGCCAGGACAGCTGGCCTGAATTGGCTACAGGTGTATCCCAGACCATAAGCATCACACAGTATAAAGGGGAAAGTTTGCTAAAGGCAGAGGTCTTTTCCTACTCCTGCTCAAGGGTTGTTGTTCTTGAAGGGTCATGCTTATCAGTCTGCTTTTTGAGGGCTGCTTTCCTGTTTCTTCTGACTGTTGTACATTCACTGAGCTAAGTATATTTTTCTATGTTTTATGGTGACATTAGTATTAATAGTTTTGTTATTTCATTAAATCTGTTTTTATTTCTACCCATGGATTTGATTTCCTTTCCCTGATTCCCCCTTTTTGGCTGGGAAAGGGTTGATAAATGATAGGTGGTAGAGCAACTGCTATAGTTTAGCACCAGATACATGCTAAATGTAGACAATTATACACTGGGCATAACAATTTCTTTTTCATTTGACACTACAGAAAATTATGTACTTATTATCCAACTTTTTTGGAGAAAAAGCTAAGCAGTATGAAAAAAAACAACAGAAACTGAGGTAAGAAACGATTGCAGACATTTACCAGTACCCTGAGTGCAGTCTTATGCCTCTGTTCCAGGGGATATGGCTGGCTGTTCTCAAGTCGATGCCATGGGCAGCCGGGGTCCTGCGGCACCGCGCGTGCGGATCGTCCCCCTGCTGTGGCTGCCAAAGGAGAAAGAGGGGGAGCCTTGCTGGCGGGTACTGCACCCACATGGAAGAGGAGAGAGGAGCTTTGGAGCATCCTGAGCACACAGAGGTTTGCCGTTCCAGGTTTGGGGGGTGAAGGCGGGGAGGTGGGGGTGG
>VWZX01008813.1:0-10232 GCA_013399015.1 Galbula dea
GGTCCTTTCCAACCGTAATGATTTTGTGATTCTGTAATAACAAAACCAAAGCAATAACATTACACTTACTTTTTACATTCGGATCAATGAAACACCATAGGCTATTAAACATTAGGAAGGACAAAGGACAAGAGAATGCTACGTTCGTTGAAGAAAATGCCACAAAAAACTTCACTCTAGAAAAGCTGGGTAGAGAATTTCAGGTAAGACAGAGTGTGAGTAAATACACTTCTCTAGGATGTGCCTCTGGTAATCCTGTAATACCTCTCTATCGCTTGAGATGCATTTCTCTTCATTACTGCAGATCTAGGTCTAAGTGCTTTTGAATCTGCTTTGAGTGCTGTGATGTAGCACAGAGATGGTGGTGACCACAGCTTAGACGATGCACCACAGGTTCTTTGGCCAAGAGTGTTATGTTAAGGGAAAATTCAGGATCTGCTTCAGATACTGTGTGGACTCCTTCCCAAGCTGCAATGTAAAGCAGTGCAGCTGTCACCCCGGAGAACAGCTATGAAATCTACAGCTGAATGAGCATAAATCTCTTAAATCACCAGCTGTGTTCATTCAGCAGAGAAAGACAGAGCACATAAATCTTCACAGGCTCACTTTCAGCAGGAAGGGATGGCAGAGACCTCTTTTCTGGTGGCATTTCAAGCAACTCTTAATTAGATACGTCATTCAGATTAGGCTAAAGGAGATGTTTAGTGTCTCTGCTTTGCCAGCTGGCTCACTCTTTTGCTCAGGCTAATCCCAGAGTCACACACAGACCAGACTTTCATTGCTTATTTGAAAGACAGGACGACTAGGGTAGCAGAGGACAGTTAGTGGTCCGTAAGCTCACACAGGTCCTAGTAGTGTTGGGTTCTACCCTAAATCTATTCCATGCTATATCATAAACCAAGTCCATATATATCCCTTGTGAGTCAAAGGTCTCTTGGGGTTGTCACTCTGAATAGCCACATCAGGTATTTCAGCACAAAGCATAGATTAAATCAAGTGTATCTACATTGTTGGTTAAGCCTGGGACCAAGCCCTGTGCTGAGACATTACAACCCCACTTTGCAAGTGTATGGTAAACAGTTGCCTTATCCTGGAGAAGTTGGCCCTAGAACTATCACTGCCCCAGGCTCATTTTCTCAATGGCTCTGACCTACCTTGGTACGGGCAAAGTTAAGTACACCATGTTACCGCCTACCTGTAGGTGTTCTAAACGCATTTCTTCATGGTCATAGCAGAGGCTTTGAACAGGCAGCAGTAGTGACAGAAATACACAGGCCTGGGAGATCAGACTTGTTCTTCATCTCAATACCAGATGTGACAGCAGAAGTCAACAGACATGTTGCTTCCTATTTCTTCTTCTGTCCATGAAGCTCAGCCCACAGTAAGATGTAAGCTATGATTTTCATAGAGTAATTGCCCACTAAAAGAAAATTACCCAAATATCTATAACTATCTTTAGCTGACATTTGCCAGAGGTAGTGACGGCTCATGAGCACCCCTGTTGCTGCTCCATCAGTCTTTTTACTGCAACTTTGGTGATGGAATAGCTCAAGACTTTGCAGCAATGATACAGCAAGAAGGAGAGTTTCCTAGGTCAGGTGCATTGGTAAGGGGCTGAGAAAACACCACAGGTGAGAGACTGAACCTGTAGACTTTCAAACTGGATAAGCAGGAGCTTGATACAACGGTGCACATGTTCTGCAGCAACATTACATGCCAGGAAGCAGGACCAGTGTCATCTATAGAGATGATCCTGGCTTTGACACTCTCCATCTCTCCTGTTCTTTCTACCTTCCTTGCACTGTAGATTTTTCCCTGTTGATTTTTCTCTCATTCTAGTTTAGCAAGGATGAAATGGACAAACTGGGGACACAGGAAGCCCAGGACAGCTCCTTAAGAAGGGGAGCATGACTTAGCTTTCTCCTGCTCAGCTGGCAGAGACTAGGCAGAGGGAAAATTACTTAGGCCTCCCAGCTTCACTTGACAGCTACTTCACCGATGAAATCCCTTCAGGGAAGAGTGCCAGATTTGACAAAAATTAAGGCTTTTGCATCTAACATGATCAGATTGGCATACTCAAAGGACAGGACAGGACTTACACATGCCACTGAAATAACTGAAGTAGAAAACCTTGGAGCTGAAATTAAGACCCAAAGGGAAGGAGGTAAAAAACAAGCTTCACTCTGGTATTTGAATAAGCAGGTGCATTATCAGCACAGACACAGCCACACAAAAAGCTCATTGTCTAAGTCCTCCGTGACAAAACTGGGACCAATAGGCGTAAGCTCTGCCATACTCATCTCCAGCTACATGTTGCAAACTGGGCACATCACCACCCCCAGAAACAGACAGGTGCTCAGATAACAGCAGTTTAACATGGTGATCGGCAGAGAAGTGCGCAAGGTGTTATGAAGCAGCTTCTGGCAAGTCTAAAGGCTCTGCTAGTAAGTTGCCGTCTGCCAGTGCATGTGGTGAGAAGAGTGTCACTGAAGAGAGAGCACATCTGCTAAGAAATCATCTTGGCATGCTTATGGGTTGCCCTGCAGGTTTTGTAAACTATCCATCACAAAACACTATGGGAATTTCTCAGGGAGTTAGAAGAGATGAACACACTACAAGAGGCTAACCTTCACAAGAAGTCAGCCAACTGGGAAAAGTTAAAAGGAGCATGGAAACTCTGCTGGCCCTGTAAAACATTCACATTTGCAAGACTCAACCACTGACCATCTCAATCAGTTTATTTCAACATCAATCTCTCCTTCCACTGTGACTTCTCCAAAGAATCAAGCTTTTAAATTGCAGTCCATGTAGAACCATACATAACTCCTTATAGTGCCACTAACCCACGGTTATTGTAGTCAAAGCAACACCCAGACAACATACAAATTTCTCATCTTTCTCATTACCTCAGGAGGCCACTACCTGGATTCAAGGCATACAGAGGATGAAAAGTCCAGGGAGAAAAGGCTGATGTTGGCTCCTGCTGAATGCAATTTGGTTTAGTCATTACCATCTTCCAAAGGTAACCTTAAAACCCCAGGACTGCTATTCATAGGACCCAATACAGCCATGAAGGTGATGTGGACATGAGGCAGGTCCCTTCAGCTGCCAAAGAGCATGGTATGAACTGTCCGTACCATTGGCAGGAGGATCAGATGTGTCCCTGTTTTGGACTGAAGATTTGCCACTAGTCTATATTCAATTGTTACTTAGCTGTATTTACAAGTGCCTCTTTTTTATTTACAGATTCATTTCATTTAAATGAGCTCATCCATTTGTGGGAAAACCCACAAGTTTTCATTCCCCTGTCTCCAGATTCCATGTATTTTCATAGCACAAGAAAGCAACGGAACCTGGGGTGCATCCGGGACCAGATCTGTGATTGTTGCTTCTGTAAAAGCACTGAGGGAAGATATTAGTAAAGTAGCATAACAACTGCTGACACTACCTACAGCACTTAAAAAAATATATGTAAATACCAGGAAGAAAATCAGTATTTGGTAACTATGGAAAGTATCCTGATTTTGGTGTTGGACCAGAAGCAGCCCTCTTTACAGAAATCTTAGATACTACTTAAGCACAGAACTGGAAAAAAAAATACATGTGTCCTGGTTTGGATTAGAACAGAAATAATTCTTTTCAGAGATTTTACTTTTCAGTTAAATCTCCTCTGAGAAACTGCACTTTCTGAACCTGACAACATGTTTTTGCAGACACTGCCAGCTTCTAGCAGTGATAAGGACTAATGTTTAGATTTACTACCAGGGACTGGTAGGCAAAGCAAGGTCTCTGCTAAATCTTGTGTCTCACATTGGGGGATGCACCTTCAGGGAGGAGCAGACAGGACAGGTGACCCTAAACTGACCAACTAAAGTATTCCATTCCATATACATCATATTCAATATATAAACTGGGGGTCAGTTCCCCCTTGCTAGATTATTCTCCCTTGCGAGATTGTTCTTCCTTTCTAGTCCTCCTTTTCTCCTGCGCTTCGTTGATCCCTAAGTTCCTGCATCCAATACCAGGATCCAGCCCCTGAGCCTGACTCATCTGCTGCTGAGGCCTACTGCCGCAGTATCAGCGGTGACGTAGTTACCATCAAAGGGGATTTGGGTTTGGTATTGGGTCAAATATTGCACATATTTGTATATATTTGTGTATATTTCGTTTATCATTATTAAAGTAGTTTCAGTTTTATTTTCCAACCCACAAGTCTTTCTGTCTCTCTTATCCCCTTTCCCTTCCCGTAGGGGGAAAGAGGGAGTAACAGGGAACGTCTGTCATTGGGTTGGTGGTCGGTCCAACCTCGACCCTCGACAAAAGGTCACAGATAACAGAGACTGCGGATCATATGGCAATGGATGGGTTTGTTCACAGGGTTTGGGGTTTTTTTTAAATATAATTTTTGGCTGATTCAAATAGTTTGTAAACATTTTCAGCTATAGGTTTTCAACTCTGTATTTTAAACATTAAAACACTTCATTGCAAATGCTATCCCCATGTCTAAAAAGAAAATTACTCCAGAGATAAAAGTCAGAGAATTAATATTTTTGCACTGATTTACCAGATACTTGTCTAGGAGTTGCTGGACTAAAACATTAGAGAAGGAGAGGTTCATACATAGTGTTAACCACAGCTGTTCCTTACATTAGTCATTTATGCTTCCTTTTAACATGTATTTAGCATGGATTTCACTTTAATCTTTACTTCAGTCTACTGAGTACCACTGTGTCATGAGTGGAGACAGACACAACAACAAAGAGTTTACATCACAAATAGATAAAATCAAACAGTATATGGAGGAAAATGGGGAAGCTACACAGAAAAGGTACATAACATAGATGGGATAAGGATCCAGGTCTCTCACCTGCTGTTTCCCTCACCCATACCCTCAGGTCTCTCTGCTGACAATGGAATGTACTGTTTTTTACAGCTACCAAGAACAGTTTGCAAAATAGCTAGAGCAATGTGTCCTGATCCTCCTGCTCAAGGAGGACTTGCATAGAGAGTGAGGACGGCTCTAAGTGATTAGCTGAAATAATACCACCCTCCTCTGAGTAGAAAAGGTCCAAGCCAACATAATCAACAGAATCAACCACAGAATCATAGAATACCAGGTTGGAAGGGACCTCAAGAATCATCTTGGCAAAAGCATGATCTAGATCAGATAGCCCAGCACCCTGTCCAGCTGAATCTTAAAATTATGTCCAATATTGGGAAAATAGGTAGCTACGTACTCTCAGATCCTCCTCCAAAAAGTCTGGAAAACCAGGAATCCCTTCCCTTCACAGACACTCTAACTTTGACCAGAAAAGGAAAGCAGTGAACACACTTGATACTACCAAACCTACAAGTCCCTCTTCCAGGCGATTTTGCACAAGTTAAGAAAGGAACATACAATAATAAAATGGCTTTGGTTGGAAGGGACCTAAAAGATCATCTAGTTCCGACCTCAGTGAAGAGTTCAAGAAGAGGTGAGGAGCAAAGGAGAGCCTTGGTGTTTCTGCTAGCTCTTGGCACAGTGAAAGTGGCAGCAGTTACTAAGCAGTATATTCTTACATTGACTGTGGGAGCCCTCCAGTGGCTGCGCAGGCACCACTGCCTACAGCAGGAATCGTGTAGGTGCTGCTGTCCCAGACCCCAGACAGGAGAGAGGCAGAGGAACCGTTAATAGCAGCACAGCTGCTGAGGTAAGAAGAGGGAGTCAGACATCAGCCCTCCCTCCGGCCTGAAGCAAAAGCAGCAAAACTCAAAACTAAGCCGTGACAGGGAATACAAGCGCCAAGGTTAAACTTAACAGTGTCACAGGATCACTGTATGGGAGATGACATGGAGGGGGGCACAGTCAGCTCTACACAAGCTCCAAGCTCTGCCGATTATCAAACTGTACAGTAAGTTTGCTAAAGCTAAACCCAGAAGGAAAGAAGAAGCACTTGCACAAGGACGGAGCTTGTCTTATTTCAAATGCAAGTTAACAACAAGGAAGAGAATGACTCATGACTCATCAGGGTCATGGGAGTCCAGACAGAGCAAGGTACCATGGGACACCAGAGCACTCTTCCAACGCTGAACCTAGGCTCAAGTGCTCAGACAATTTCTAAAGAGGAGAGTGATGGAGATTTTTTACACCTAGGTAATTTTTTACACTAGGGTAGATCACAGTTGGTGTGCAGGCTCCAGGTTCAGGAGGATGAACTGCCTTAAGACATGAAAGCAAGGCTCTTGCTTGCCAGCTCCTTAGGCAGATTGCAAGGACTGCCTCTAGACTGATGAGTTGGAAGCACTTGAAAGCCACCCCGTATTGCCCCACTACACACGTAGGTGTTTGCAGCCCCAGTCCGCAATTCCCTTCCTTCAGCTGGAAAATGGTAATACTCTAATTCCCTCTAGCATTTTTTTTTTCACATGACTGACCACAAAACTATTAATATCTGAATTCAGAGCTGGTTCAACTAGACAACTCACTCCCTCCAAGGACAAGAAAACCACAGCTTCTTCCATCCCTGGAAAAACTTTTTGTGACTGCAAGGCCAGCAGCTGAGATGTAGTAGAGGGAGTTCTGGTTTGCCAATCCATCTCAGTGAAGAAAATCAACCAGCATGAAACAGTTCAGCTTGTTTCTTCTGTGCCTCCTTCGCATCTCCAGGAAGGGTAAGTTCTGAGCTTGCTACAAATCTCTGTCTGATCAGGGATTCTCTTCTCATTCTAGTCAAAGTGCCAGGGGAATTTCTTGATACAGCATACTCTTCAAGAATGGTACTGTCTATTGCAATGCTTAAAAGGATCCTGAAATTCTGGGTACATGTAAGAATACTGGAAAAACTCAAAGGCTTGACTCTGCAACTGTCAGAGAGGTCTTCCGTTTGAGGTTTTATGCTTTTTTTTTTTTGCTTTTTTTAACTTGTGCAGGGAGTTCATCTAACTTTTCCTCTACACTGTCAGTTGGATGTAGCATTTCCAGTGCTACCCAGAACTGCTGTTTCTTATTCCTAAGAGTTATTACATAACAGATAAAATTTGCTGCAGTTCCACTTAAGCTCACATTTAACCTCAAGCATGCACTTAAGTTCCATTAAACTCAATGGGATTTGCTTAGATATAATGTCAAACACTGTTTGATAGAGCAAAGCACCACTGTTTGTGGTGGTCTCCAGCTCTTGATCTTGTAATTGTCATCATGAGCCTTCCACATAAAACTAGCAGATACACTGACCTGACAACTCCTTTCAAGGAGTTACTTTGTGTAAGATGTGTAGGCTATTTGCCTATGACCTTCTCTGTTTCTTGTGAAAGCTTCAACTCCAGGAACAAATGGAGGCTGGAAAATAGCAGGAGGAAGCCATGGAAGACATGCCATGCTGAAGGTTTAATGTTAAGGTTCAATTAAACACAAGATGTTGACAGCTCCCTCCACTCATAACCTAGGCAAACTGTGTTTCCATAGAAATGAATAGAGCTAGTAACATTACAGCACTTATTTTTAACATTATTTCTCATGTGGAAGGCAAGAGAATGGATGTTTACGTGCTAAAAAGAATGTTCTTTGCTTACAATGTTTGTAAAAATTCAAGTCAAAAAGGTAGCAGACAACAGGAAATCATGTTCTCAAAAGCATATGATCTGCAGTTCTCCAAAAGTAAGGTTTACAGCAATATGCCGTAAAACAACCAAAATAACATGAAATAAAAGCAACAGCTTTTTCTGTTTTCTCTGCCACGTCCTTGTACTCAAAGTCCATGAGCTTCCTGGACCTCCTGTGGCCATGTAGCCTTGCATACTAGATTACGTAGGCTGCAAAAGGTACTCATACCATTACAGTGAATGACAAAGAAGCCCAACTTCAGATCTCAGTAATCAAAATACTGGCTTGGTGCTGATTCCAGATAAATAACAACAGTGGAGAAGAGGTCCTGTGCTGGCCTTTGTCCATTGCGTAGCGCACAACAGATTCATACAAGCTGCGCTGCCATTAAGGTATTTGTCAAATATTGTGGAGAACAGATACATGAACAGGCAACTTCTCTTCAAGTCTACACAAGTAACCTGACAGCTGAATGCCCAAAGATGTCAGTGAAGCCAGTGATCCAGAAGGATCGGTAGCAGTTACTTACAGGTCACCTTTATATTTTTTGCACTTAGTCTCACCTATTGAGTGGAAAGTTCCTGAATTAATGAAGCCATCAAGTTAGTTTTATAAGGCAGGAACATAGCCACAAGAGGTTCCAGAAACCACAATCTGCTGCTACTGCAGTTGCAATTAGCAAGACAGTGGATATACACAAATACCTATATGGAAAGCGCTACCTACAGATGCTGACTGTTCATGATGTTAGTTCCTGAGGAAAAGAAATTGGTAAGACATTGAGTATTCCCTATAGACCTCAAAGGTAGGGAGCGTCCATTCAGATGAAGGCTGTTTTCATCACTGGACAAAAATGATCAGACTGGGTCTGGTGGCAGTGAGATTCAGGTCCCCAGACTGCACTAGGATTTACTGTGACCAAATTTGGTCAAGAGAGCCAAACCCCGACTGTTTGGGACATCTCAGCTAGAAAACTCAGGATTTTCCTCACCATGACAGCAGGACAAGGCCTGTCTGGGAAGACACTGGCAGCTAGACTCCACACAGTAACAACATCCTCTGCTAACAGGGAAATGCTTTCTGTACTGTCAAGGGCATGTTCCTTCCTAGAACAGAAAATTATACAGGGAACTTGCCTGTTCTCATCAGCCTTTGTAACATGACTGTCTTCATGTCTTTACTGAGATCCTGTCACAGCTTATGAGTAAGATGCCACTTTGTGATGACAGCAGCACTGACCATTAGAAACATCAGCTGTTACTACCTTCCCCAGAGGTAATGCAACCACCAGCTGATGAGTGTAACAAATACCATAACATAGGAGTATGTGTGCATGCACTCAAATGCAGGGCTGCTACACAGCACTTCAGTGCCTAAAGCCACCACAAAACATTCTGAATTTTTATTTTTAGCTTTTTTTCTTTTTTCTAAGAAAAAACAAATCTGCTCCTCCAAGCCTATGGATGTCCCTTAACTGCAAAAGACCGTTACACAACTTAAGATGTTGTTTATCACTTGACAAACAAGAGGCCTGCTTAGGAATTAAATCACTTTCAAAACAAGCTAGTGAGTCCCCTGAGCTTTGCTGCAGACTGCTACAAAAACCAGCCTCAGTAACTGGGCTGCACAATCACCTCCAAGTCCTCAGCAAAAGGACTGAGCAGCACAGGACACACGAGAGGAACAGAGCACCTGTTTTCCAAGCCGCAACAAAGCTGATGCAGAAAGGATGCCCAGTTCCACAGACTCACAGAATGGCCTGGGTTGAAAGATGATCCAGTTCCAAGCCCCCTGTCATAGGCAGGGACATCTTCCAATAGACCAGGTTACTCAAAGACCAATCCAACTTGGCCTTGACCACTTCCACAAATGGGGCATCCACTTCTCTGGGCAACCTGTTCCAGGACCTCGCCACTCTCACAGTAAAGAATTTCTTCCTAATACCTAATCTAAATCACAGAATATTAGGAGCTGTAAGGGTCCTCGAAAGATCGTCTAGTCCAAGATCCCTGCCGCAGCAGGATTCCCAAGACCAGGCCACACAGAAACGTGTCCAGACAGGTTTGGAATCTCTCCATAGAAGGTAACTCCACAACCTCTCTGGGCAGTCTGTGCCAGTACTCTGGCACCCTCACCAGGAAACAATTTTTTCTTGTATTCACACAGAACCTCCTATGCTTCAGCTTACAGCCATTGCCTCTTGTCCTGTCACTGGGCTTCACTGAGAAGAGCCTGACCCCATCCTCCTGACACACACCCTTCACATACTTAAAAGTATAGATGAGGTCACCCCTTAGTCTCCTCTTCTCCAAGTTAAAGAGACCCAGCTCGCTCAGCCTTTCCTCAGAAGGAAGATGTTCCAGCCCTTCATCATGTCTGTGGCTCTGCGCTGGACTCTCTCCACGTAGTTCCCTATCCTTCTTCAACTGAGGGGCCCACAACTGGACACAACATTCCAGATGTGGCCTCACCAGGGTAGAGTAAAGTGGAAGAAGAACCTCCCTTGACCTACTAACCACACCCCTTTTAATACACCCCTGAATCCCATTAGCCCTCCTGGCCACAAGAGCACAGTGCTGGCTCATGCTCATCCTTCCATCCACCAGGACCCCCAGATCCCTCTCCCCTTCACTGCTCTCCAACAGCTCAG
>VWZX01008813.1:10679-58344 GCA_013399015.1 Galbula dea
CCCATGGATTTATGGATGTCCAGATGGCTTAGCTGTTGCCTAACTCAGTCCTCCTCAACTAAGGAAAACTTCTCCAGTATCCTAACATCATGTGGGGGCTCAGGGGTCTGAGGCTCCTGAGGACAGTCCCTAACAGTATAGACAGAGAGAGAAAGAAGGCATTCAGTAAGTCCACCTTCTTTGTATCTTCTGTCACCAAGGCACCCACCTGTTTCAGCAGGGGGCCTACATTGCCTTTAGTATTCGTTTTTTGGGCAATGTATTTGAAGAAGCCCTTCCTATTGTCCTTGACCTGCCTTGCAAGGTTTCAGTTTGCAACCATTACCCATTGTCCTATCACTACACTCCATGATAATGAATCCCTCTCTATCTTTCCTGGAATGCCACAAGAAGGTCTCCTCAGAGCCTTCTCTTCTCCAAGCTTAACAACCCCAGCTCTCTCAGCCAGTCCTCACAGGAGAGGTGCTCCAGCCCCTTTATCATCTTCATGGCTTCACCTGGACCTGCTTCAGCATGTCCATGTCTTTGTTACGCTGGGGGCCTCAGCACACTACTTCAGGTGGGGTCAAATTTCCCTCTTGAACACTCCATATAAATCAGTCTTGATCATCTATTTCTACTTTTAGGTGTGCAGTGCAATGGCTGGTCTGTTCATGTCCCATCTGATGTTACTGGTGAACTTGGGAAGATGGTTATCCTGCCCTGTACTTTCACGCACCCCTACAAAACATTTGACCGGACCCTGACTGCCATTTGGAGGATCAAGGAACCTTATAATGGCACAATAGTTTTCAAGTGCCTTAGCCAGAGCACCAGCGAGCTCTGTAAGACTGCTATCAGCTACAAAAACAAATACAAACTGCTTGGCAACCCCCGGCACAAGGACCTATCCATCAGGATTGACAATCTGACCTGGAGTGACAGCGAGAGATACTTCTGCCGGGTGGAGTTATCTGGAGATATCCACGACAAGTATGAAAGCAGGAATGGGATAAAGCTGCATTTGATTGGTAAGAGGGCATGAGAGCCAAAGGAGGCAAAGCCACCCTGTAGGGAAGTGAAAGCCACAAGGTATGGAAACAGGTGAGGTGGTAACAGAAGTTCATCTGAGGTGGTCTTCCAAAGGGTTGGCTTTTCCAGCTCTGTGGACAGTTTATGGCATTTGAGCAGGGAACACTCATTGCCTTCTGCAGAATAGGAACAAAACTAGTAAGGACTATCTGCTGGTTAGGTAAGGTTCTGGCTGCTGGCATAAGAACCAGCCAAACCCTGGACATCCCACTTCATCCCTGCAGCACAGGATCTGTGCAGGCAGCAGAGAGGCAAGCCCAGGGGATGGTATTAAAGACATCTTCTTTATCAGAATCTAAACTGGAGAGCCTGGGTGCTGAGCATGCTAGCAAATGTAAGCACAAGGTCTGGGTGGTAACAAGGGATTGGAAAGACAGGATACCTGGTACCTACATGCCATAGGTCCAAGCTCCTCTGGAGCATTAGTCATTAAGTACAAAGAGCCTGAAAAAACAGCTCAGATCAACACATGCCAAATGCTAAACCCATCTCCCAGGACGTACTCACCAATCAAGGGAATGTTAGGAGACCCAGTTAGCCTCAGGAATAGACCCAGACCTTACCCATGAGTGCAAAGGTGCCATGTGCTGGATGATTTTGCTTGTGAAGTGAAACTTCCTGACACCTACTGTGTACTGCAGGCATCCAGATGGGACCCAAGGATGAGCTTGGTTACTTCTTGGGAATTTCTGCGTAGTCAAGGCTCTCTTTCACTTGTAGCAGCTCCTAAGCACCCACACACACGGCATGACCAGGGTAGGATAGCAGCAAGATCTGTCCCTCAGGGGTTGCCCGGATTTTAACACCAAAGAAATTGTAACATACAGGTATGGCACCCAGGCTGCACCCCGCTTTAGGAATGGACTGGGGCAGTATAAGTGAGAGGGGTTCAATAGAGCTTAAAATATTAATTCAAACACCAAAACACACAAGACACATGACACAACTAAACAGTTAGCTTTCTTATGAATCAGTTCTCCAGCCTCAAACTCCTCCCGCATTACACAGACAATGGGGGAGACATGCTTTAGGTGGTTACAAGCTATATACTTGCTGTCTAGCCTGACAAAATATGACATTAATATTGAACTCTTGGTTTTTCCTCCATGAGGACATTTATTTAGTTCCCTTCAATTTTAACAATGCCTTTAGGAACCAAATGCATTAAACAGGCAAACAGGCCCAGGAGCAGGGGATTGCTTTGTCATATCAGCTATGCTTCCTGATCAAACTAGACCAAAGAAGACAGCACATCTCTTAACATTTTGCATCCCTCAAATGATCTTTACCATTATTCCTTCAGTCACACAATCCCATATGCTACAAATACAGGACACAAAACTAGTGGTCCTGTCTTGTGCTATCCCAAAGGGACCAGGAACCTGCACCAGCTATTGTGTGGTCACTAGAGGGCTTGAGACAAACATCAAAAATAGGCTGTAGCAAGGAGTGTAAATATTCCCTGGCAATAATTTGCTAAATCTGGCAGTCTCAGGCACCAAGCAAAGGGCTCACAGAAAAGGATCCATCCTTGTGTGTTCTGAGAGTCAAAGACCATAGGATTAGAGACCCTTGCTGGAAAGCACCATAGCGGCCTTGTCCTGAATTACGTGCAGGTGCAGCCAGTCCAAAAAGGTCACCAGCCACACCTGTGCTTGTGTCATGGACAGCGCTAGGCTGTGATTCATTGTGCAACTGCAGAAAGCAACCCATCTTCAGGGACAATTGTCCTGCTACAGCACAGTGCCTCTGCCTTCTGCCACCATGGAAGGTAACAACAGCTGAAGTTGACTGAAGCTCAGAAAACTGTGGGAGGCATTACAGGGATTAAGCACAAACAGAGCACAGACCCTTGCACCCAGGCTTTGTTGCTATGAATCCCTCTGCTCCTCTGTTCAACATAGGAGGGTGGGGAAACCCTGGGGAAGAAAGTGCTTAGAAAAACAAGGAAGGGGAGGTTTGATCCCAACATTACCCTGATAAAACACGCTGAGGATCCATCAAGAACAAAAGCTCTTTCCAGGTGTTTCGTGTTAGATCTGCCTTTGAGGTCTGATGTGCTTGCTCCTCTCCTGTTGTGATTTCTACAGCTGCCCCTAGGATCATCAACATCACTGTCAGCTCCAACAGGGATCGGACTTTCCAGGCTCGCTGCACTGCCGAGGGGGAGCCAGTACCTGCTCTAACCTGGACTGGGCCACCCTACAGCAATCTCACCTCCATCACTAGCATGAACCATCGTGTCACCAAGGAGCTCCGGTACCTGACCCATGATGGAAAGTACACCTGTACTGCTGTCAACAGCCACGGAAAAGCAGAGGGGTCTGTGTACTTCTACAAATTCAAAACATCCAACAGCTCCTTCTTCCTGATCCTGATCTTTGTGCCATTGGGAATTAAAGTGCTCATTTTGCTGGTGATACTGAACTTCGTTGTTTTCTCAAGAGGGGGTACGTATTGCTATTTCCCTTAGTAGTCTTCCTACATCAAACTGGTAAGCAGCAATGGGACATGGCAGATAAAGTTGGGCAGGAGCGGTCAGGTTTGTTTTTCATCTTTTTTAATGATTTTCTGATTTTCTGCCCTAGGAGAAGGACATTTCTAATGGGAAATCTCAAGATTTCTCAGAAAGAGGGACCCTCTCTCTGCCTGGTCACAGGGTGTAGACAGGAGGTCTCCTTCAGGAAAGGGCGTTTGAAAAGACAGAGGGAGAAGTTTCCCTGAGCCCAGGGAGAAAGGTTAATTAAGAGATGGCAATTAATGGAGAATCCACTGCCTACACAACCAGCTTTCTGTCGGTTTTGTTTCTTTTTTTTTTTTTTCCTTGAAGAAGACCAATTACTACCTCTTCTCCTGTAGCCTATGGGCAGGATTCACCTTCACTGCATCCCATGCAACAGTGGGAGCGGGGAAAACCTGGCTTGAAGGAGACAAGAACCAGCTCATGGCCTGAGGGATGAGACCTCCCATGAAGTCCAGATGTTGCTGACTCCCAGCCCCAGCACCCTTGCTGTGTGATGGCACAGGGAGGAGGAGACCAGGATGGAATCCAGGCTCTGCTTCTCAGTCTGGAAAAGATGTTACATCACTGTGACTCAACTGCAGAGATAGTCCGATGTCAACACTCTGTGAAAGCCATCACTTTTATCAAACTGTAGAAGCTATAGGACCAACCAGAAATGCTTTCCTCCTTATAACCCAGTGCCTAATTCCCTCCTTCATTAAGAGGACCACACACATTCTCCCCATTCACTAGAATGTCACAACCACCCTCCAGTGCAGCTTCCCAAAAGCTTTATGTCAGTCCTGTTGCATCATCTCACTCTGAATGCCTTGCTAACCCACATCTTCCTTCTCACTTCACAGGTTCCTCTGCCCCATCCAGCCTAGCCCGGTAAGGATGTCTTGCCTTCTACTCATGCTATCCAGCAAGTAGGTAGAGACAAAACACAATGCAACCTTGGTTTTCTTAACAACCTTCTGGCCTGAGAGCAGGCTCCTAGGACAAGGACAGGGTTGGGCTGATAGCCAGGCAAGCTGGTGTGAGGGATCAAGCCTTGACACTGTTGGGATGAGGCTCTGACTTGGGTACACCAGAGAGAAGAACCCCCTTTGATGTGAAGACAAGGGACTGGTGCAGCAGGTTAGAGAGACCATAGCACACAGATGCTGCAGCAGCTAAGAGCTAGAAGTTCAGGTGGGCCATAAGCCCAGAGCATGGTAGGAAGCCTCATTAAAACAGCCAAAGAACCACACACTCAAAGGACAGATGAGAGGAAGAGGCTGGGATGTGGTCTGTGTCAGGCTGAAGACTGATGAATGAGAAAGGGGGAAAACTGTGCAACAGAAACCTTCTCCTCCCTCTGCACCCCAGTCTCTAATGGAGCAGAGAAAGTACCCACAGCAAAGCTCTACCAAGCATGGAAGAAGGTACAGAGATACCAAACAGCCCACCTCAGAGCCAGCTCAGGTATAGCAGGGCCCAATTCTTTGGCTGGCATCCATATGATAGTCCCACAGTACCCTTGGCATTTCCCATTACCCAGTACAACATTGATCTTGGATACATCTGACAGCTGTGGAGGGCATGATAGAAAGGGATGGGGGAAAAAAAGCAACCCTCAAAGCAAAAAAACAAAGCCAACCCTGAGTGTAAACCTAAATGAGGTGTATCTGACATCAGTACAACTACATCTGCCTGGGGTGTTCCCTTCCAACCTGAGCTACCCCTATGTGACTTTTCGTTCCCTAACCTTACCCAAAATAAAAGGCCATTTCAGCAGGACAGTTTAGTGTACAACATAAGGACACAGCCAAAGAGGCAACATGAAATTTAATCCTACCATTAAATTTGTGGTGATTATTTGCAAAGATATTTTTGCTGATAGAAGTATGTAAACCATCCTGCATCCTTGATTGTATTTTTGTAAATACATATACAGAAATTAAAATGTAAAAACCAAGATCCTCCACACTCTACCTGAGAACATCCTTCTCAGGAGACATTCATCACAACCTCCTGAGGCTCTGAGCAGCAGGACAATAGTAGTAGTTAATGCCAGTGGAGTAGGGTATCATTCTGGATACGCTTTAGGATGTAACATACTAGATGCAACTCAGACACTTAAACTACCTGCTGCAGAAGGGAGGACCCATATCAGATAGCATTGCAGATAATTACTCTGATAGTCCTTAACTACTAACTGAAGCCATTGATGTCCAGACAGATATTAGTGACAAGCGGTGTCCTGCAGTGGAGATGTGAGAGGAGATGTAGACTAATTATAAGAAATTTTTTATGCTGGGGGTGGTGAAACACTGGCAGAGGTTGCCTATAGCTGGTAGATGCCCCAATCCCTGGAAATATTCAAGGTCAAGTTAGATAGGGCTCTAAGCAACCTGAGTTGGTTGAAAATATCCCTCCCAATGGCAGGGGGGTCAGACTACTTGACCTTTAAAGATCCTTTCCAACCCAAACCATCCTATTATTCTATAAAATCTCAAGCAGCCAGAATGTGTCTTCACCTTATTCACTTCTACTGCCAGGCCACAATTACAAGACTCCACCTATGAGAACTTTGATCGCAGACACAGCAGCAGTCAGACTTTGCCAACAGAAAGTACAGCGTCGAGACACAGCTGAGGCACTGGGCAGCCTCATCTGCACCTGCTTGCAAGGCTCAAATTCCTGTCTGCTCTGTACAAGGATGCTTCTTCCCAGTAAGCATACGACTGCCACTCTACTGAAGGCCTTGCAGGTGCATGACTTCCATCCCTGCTGCTGCTAACAAACAAAAAAGGGAAAACAGAAGAAAGAAAATAGGAAATGAAAGAGAAAACAAAGAGGGATGGAGCTGGAAGAGCCAAAGAGGACCTACATAGGATGTCAGTTCTAAACAACCTGTGTGTTTTTAGCCTGTATCAGATAGAATTTAGCAAGCACATAACAGCATACCATTTTCTCACATCTTTTTGCTTTAGCATTTTTCAAATGTTACTTCAAAAAGCAGTTTTCACCACTCCACTTGTCAAACCAGATGCAGCTTCTGAGAACCAGTGAGTGAATTTTTTCATGTTTCAAATACTAGCTGTGAAAATAACACTACTGGAATTTCTGTTGTTTTGGCTTTTTATATTATTATTGTTGTTCCTTAACTTCCAGAAGAGTTTATTGAAGAGTTTAAAGGAAATCTTAGCTTTCAAGAATAATCCAAGCAAAAAGGAAAAGACATTTTCCAAAATCTGGTAGATCTGAAAGCAAGACACAGAAAGAGTGGCATGTATTGTAACTCTACATACCCACATGTGTTCCCACGTGCACACACAAGCATAATCTCCGAGCTTTATGATAAATATGCCATGAAAATGTTCCAATAAACCAAATTCTAATTATTTTTTTTAAAGCCAAATAAAATTATTTCTGAACAGTTTCCATGCCTGTGTTACATGAAAGACATCCCTTTAAGGCCTGACTTCTCATGTCCTGAAGGCTTTCGAGATAAAACCACTATTATAAAGTCACTGGCAGTCCACTGACAAGTCTCTAACCCAACTATGAATGTGCTCCAAAGACCAGGTGAATATATGGAGCTTACGGTACAGGGTGATCCAAGTCAACCTGGAGTCTTGGTCAGTCAGATAAGGGTCCAGGAGAGTGAAGGAGGAGAAAATCGAAAGAGAAGAAGTGATAAGAACCTACTTTCAGGTTTATATCACTGGATTCAATGTTTTGTGCACTCATTCCAGTGCGGCTCTTCCCCTAATAATCCTGATTTCTTGTAACAACCACTGCTGGCCAGGAGCCCAAGCTGCTACTGATTAACCATCAAGCCTGTAGTCCTGCTTGCAAGCTCACTCCCAGCCTGGAAATTATTATTTTAAAGTTCACCTCTTTGTAAAATCTATGCTGGGACAGTTAAGCACAACTTCCAATGACTTGGCCAGGGTAACAAGGTGAAAAAATAAATTAAAAAAATAATAAAAATAAATGCAAGAAAATAATTGAATGTGATCTTTTAAATCCTAGTTTAAAATCCCACTAGTGGCAAAGACAAGGCTAATAAAAATGGGAAGAGATGCAAAGGGAGAGAGTAAGTTATAGCAGACAGCAAAGTCATGGACCAGCAAGTTCAATTTCACAGGTGTCACAGAAACAAAGAGATCTCAGGGATAAACTGAACTGAATTTCTGAGCCCTGATGATGTACAGACATACATTAGAGTAATGAGAACCCATTTCTACCTATGTATGGGATTGAGGCTTGGCTTACAAGACTTCTCTCTTGAAAATTACCTCTTTAACTCAAGTAGTTTGGGTCTAAAGAGAAGCATCAGATGCCCCAAAACTACTTGGGATGCACTGTGTCCCGTCATCTGTTGTCAGTACTCTACACGCACGGTCCTGCCAGCAAATGCATGTCACAAAATTGCTGCAGCAATTTAGATGTGAGGAAACTCACGAACAAGCATTGTTTGACTTTCACTCACCTGGCTTCCAGAGCAGAGCTTATAATACTGCAGCAAATGGGAGAATAAGGATGCCCAACCAGACCCCCAGACACTAGGAAAGGCACAAAAATGAGTCTGCCTAAATCTGGCCCTTGTCCTCAGTGAAGAATCAGTTGAACAGGAGAGGCCCCAGCACTGACCCGAAGGACACAGCTCGTGACCGGCCACCAACTGGATTTGACTCCATTGAGCACAACTCTCTGGACTCGGCCATCCAACCAATTTTTGATCCAGCAAAGTGTGTGCTCATCCAAGCCACGAGCAGCCAGCTTCTCTAGGAGAATGCTGTGGAAAACTGTGTCAAATGCCTTGCTAAAGTCACGGTAGACAACATCCACAGCCCTTCCTTAATCCAGTAAGCGTGTCACCCCATCATAGGAGGAGATCAGGTTAGTCAAACAGGACCTGCCTTTTGTAAAACCATGGTGACTGGACCCGATCCCCTGGTTGTTCTGCATGTGCTGCAGAACTGTACTCAGGAATGTTAATGTCATTCATCTATTTTCTCGATTTCCCTATTTGGCTTTATTTTCTTAATCAATACTTAAGCTGCAACCCACCGCCAACAGTTCATCCCAACACAACAACTGCTGTGTGAGTCAAACATCCAAAAAGCCATAGATATCCATTCTCCAAGCAAACTGCACAAATCATCCAAAAGGTGTACTTGTTATTAAGTAGCTGACCCTCCAATTTCATCTCCTTCTATTGCAGTCTACACTGCTTAAAACAAAACTCAGTTTTATTTCTGAGATTATCTGTTTAGATTTATGATGTGAACAAGAACACTGCAGTTTAGGGTAAGAGACAACAGGAGATGCTTTCAATGCAAAGGCCACTCCAGTAAAACTAGAAGAAACGAAAAGTCAAACTTGTCAGGCACCACTCGGAGAATAAGGCCCCAAGGCCTACAGTTCACATTTGTGACAAAAAACACCAGTGGATCTGTTAGTTCATAAAACTGCTTCTCTGTATTTGAGGTGAACACAGGTTTCGACTTCTACTAGTACCATGCTCACCAAAAAGCCAGAAGAGACTGGTTTGTAGGTGCTGCATACGGCAAAGCAGTAGCTTGTGATGAATTCTCCCTTCTTGGGGCCTACCATAGAAATATTATTCAGAGAATAAGGTAATCATTTTTATCATAATTATCAGATCAACAAATGGGAAAAAAGTCACAGAGTGTTTTGTGTTGGAAAGGACCTTAAGGTCATCTAGTTCCAAGCCCTCTGCCATGGTCGGGGACACCATCTACTAGGTTGCTCAAAGCCCCATCCAACCTGGCCTTGAACACTTCCACAGAAGGGGCATCCACAACTTCTCTGAGCAACCTGTTCCAGTGCCTCACCATCCTCACAGTAAAAAATGTATTCCTTTTATCTAGTCTAAATCTCCCCTTTTCAGTTTAAAACCACTATCCCTTATCCTGTTACAAAACGTCCTGCTAAAATGTCTGTCCTCATCTTTCTTATAGGCTCCCTTTAAGGAGTGGAAGGTCACATAAGATCTCCCTGGAGCCTTCTCAAGGCTGAACAACCCCAACTCTCTCAGCCTGTCCTCAAGAGGCAGGTGCTCCAGCCCATGAACATCTTAATGGTCCTCCTCAGGAACCACTCCAGCAGGTCCATTTCCTTCTTACGCTGAGAGTTCCAGAACTGAGCATCAGTCAACAGCGTTATTTCCATTACATTTTAAGCAGTAAGTTATCAAAGAAGCTGTTTCAATGGTCAAGGCAAACAGACATGATGATGGTGTCGATGGCGTTTGCTGACAGAAATAACCCCAGCCTGGTTAGGCTCTGCCCACCAGTAAAACTCTCAGCAAGAATGCTGCACCACCAGCACTGGCAACATAGCTTCTTTCCCTCTGCACTACCAGCTTTCCTCTCTTTCAAGATAAACACCAAATTCCAGAGCCTGAGTCAACTGTGAGTGTTGAAATAACAGAACCAGTGCATCACCCTACAGTCACATTACCACAAAGGTTTTGGGCATTTTGCCAGGACAGAGAAGCATTATTTCTGCCACTACATAGATGACCTTTCTCCTGGGCTCTGGCCACACAATCAGGCTGTTTCATCACACACATATTAAAACATGAATGTCAAAGAGAAGATTCTCCAGACCTTCATCAACTGAGCAACTGAGTGCCATTCCCCCATCATACATTCCTCTCTAAGAACAATTACATATTACCTGACACAGATTCTTCCAACAAGTTGAAAATACGGTGTTATTCAGAAATTATTTGATTTTGCATTTTTATTTTGCATGGTCTTTGCAGACATAGCATGTTATAAATACAACATTTGTAAAAACTCAACAGCTGAAACAATATCTCATTTTAAAAGTGCATGTCAAACACATTTCTGACCTTCTCACATTTTTATGCAACTGATCAGCAATACTGAATCTAACAAAACCAGTGCTTTTAAGTCTTTGTCGGGGAAAAAAGCAGCAGAATGTATTCTCCAGACATGAATTTTCCAAAAGAGTCCACTAAAAAACATGCTGCATCAATATTTGGTTAATAAACAGAGGGATGTACATATGTATATATATTATAGGCTCGAAGACAGAGCAAAGAACTCTAAGACCACATTAAGATGAAGGTGATCTAATGACCCAGCTGGCACAGTTAGCAGAATCTGTCAAGAAGGAAAAAGTGATTTGCTTTCCAGCACCAGAACCACAGTTAAGACCAACACATCAGAGCACTACAGACTAGACAGTAGGCAGCACTCTTCCTTCCCCTAGTGACCAGAACTAATGTTTTAATGTGAAACCATGTTCTAAACATAGAGGCAGAATTAATGGAGGAAGAGAAGAAGTGATCATTGTTCCTTCACAGAGGTGTACAGACTGGAACTGCAGGACCCCAGACCTTTTATCAGTGACGAAAGGGGCAACGCTAGGCAAGCAACTGGAGAAACTCACCACCTTCTCTCCCAGAACAAAGGTGAATCCTATAATCAGACGAGGCAACAAAAACAGTGGTCACTCAGCTGAAACAACAGATTTGCAGGCTCACGGTTCATGCTTTGGCAACACTATTTTAACAAGTGATCACCAAACTTAATACAAGATAAATATCTTTTCACAGTGTCATCTAAAATCCTGTTGTGTTACGCTAAGCTGAAAAAGAATAAGCTTTAGTGGTGGGTGTCCACTTATTAAATCAGTATTTCCTAAACAACCAGACTTTCAGAATTAAGGCATCCTATCTAACACGAACAAAATTGACTATTCCCTTCCCAGACAGTCAGGATCCAGAAACTCCACCACTGCATTTAAATTACCTGACTTAAACAGAACTTGGCTAGAAGTTACTTGCATATAATCAAGCAATGTGGATGTAGACTCACTAGTATTTAGAAAACAGGAAAAACAAAGTTCTTTAGTTCAAATTTTAGTTTGTATTTACAGAAGGGGAAGAAGATTGTAGGCGTGCCTTTAAAATACAGCTTTCTGTGGGATAAAAAAAGAAAAGCCAAAACTTAAAATACTATCTTTCCAAATACAGGGATTTCATAAGTCTCCAGACACACACAAAAGATTCAGAGGCATCATGGTTAAGAGAGTTAAAACCTCTTTTACACACATTCCTCCACTCTGAGCTGGTCTGAGTGATGACACACTGCAAAGCAAAAAAGGCACAAAGCAAAAACTTAAGATGCTACAGGATGAGCTTTGCTGTCTAATGCTTTGTACACTTATCCCCAAGTATCACCTCTCAGATGTGCACCATACACAGGAAGATCACAGAATCAGGTTAGCCAGGGCCCCATCAAGCCTTGTCTTAAGAGATATTTAAAAGATATTCAAGTGTTTTCATTCAAGAAAAAACCAGCAATTCCACAGGACTATAAATCAAAAGAAAAGAAAGAAAGCCTTAGAGTAAACTTGCAATTGTGCAGTTTCCATTCACACTTCTGACTTAAAAGTAGAACTCTGAAGGTAAAAAGTACTTGTGCAATAATATTATGGGCAAACCAGAGTAATCAACATTGCATGATGATCATGTGAGCTCAGCGCTCCTATCGTATGCTGTCCAAATAATGCACTTCTGGGTACAGAGTGTTAATAAGGAGAGCCAAGAGATTATTGCCATCTCGAAGACAATGTTCTGGATGTTTGATGAACTGAGAAGCCTGGGAGAGCTGCTCTTGATAATCCATATACTGTTTGTTTGATGCCATAGATTCAAGTGCATTCAGTGCCTACAGATACAAGGGAAAATTGTTAGCTGTCTGTACTTTTGTCCATAACAAACCAGTTCATGACCCACCATATGCACAATTCCATTAGAAGATCCTTATCTACTAGAGAACCTGCAGTATTCAGAACAAAACATTTGTAAAATACAACCAGGTAACAGTGTTAAGTCAACTCGTATTTTTCTAGCTGTTCTCTCTCCAAGATCAACACAACAACTGTTCTATCAATGCTTGCTAGGACTCAATAATCCAAATACTGACAAATATTTACTTCATGAACTCAAGAAATGGTTTCAAGGAGATCATGCCAGTCTACAAACTATACCACATTTAACTATTTCACTTCAGCATCTTCTTACAAATATTTTGACTTTCTTAAAAGTATTATTTTGCTCCCATTAAGAATATTACAGAGACAATGTCAAGTTAGAATTTATACGCAAAAGAGCCTATGCTGACAGCATCAGCCAGGGCAAATGTTGAAAAATGTCTGAACAAGTTTCATTCATTTCTTAGAGAACAGAAAGAAGTTCTACCAAGTAGTTACTTTGCTGTGGTTTCTAAACAACTCCTCCTTTCTCTTCTCATGCACTTACTGAAACAACAGTCAGCACATACGCTAAAGAACAAATGTCTACTTGTCACTGGGCTTTTAAGCCCTAATCTCGTATAAACAAATATATTTATAACTGAAGAACAGTGCCATTACAGCACCATTGTTTTTTCCTGTTTGTTTCAAATCCCTTCTACCTGCTATATTCCAAGGTTTCTGAACTCAGGGTTTACTGATGTGATGCCTTCTTATTAATACAGAATGCTGTATGAACAGTTTTATTCAGTATCACTTTAGGTTAGGGCTCAGACACGCAGTCCTGCTACCACAGTTCGGCAAACTTGCATGATCGCCTGGCTTTGTCTCCAGCAAATGGTATGTTGATGTATAACAAAATAGCACACAAGTTTGACACATCCGCTTCCCTGAGAAGGCAAATAAGAGCAACAAGCCCCTTCTGAAATTCAGAATTTACAGTCAGGTGTAAATCAGTGGCAAAAAAAAAAAAAAAAAACCAACCCCAAAACTGAGGCCAGTCAGTGCTGAATAAAATCAACAAGTTGAGAGAAAGATTTAATTTGAAGAAGTTTTTAGTGACTCTTATGACCTTCCCCCCACAAGCTGAGCAAGCATGCAAAGAGGGCGTGTCAAGAAGCCAGCAGCTGGCACACATTACCTGCTGGGCCTTCTGAGACAGCTTCGGCTCTGACCCTGCTTTTAGGCGAACCTGACTCTCTGCAGGAATCTGCACCAAGAGGAAGGCAGACAAACTGCGGACAACCACGCGAAACCTTGCACAGGGAAAATGACAGAGAGAGAAGGTTGTAACAAATTTGCAAGTCCTCGATAGCAGATAAACTTGAAGTTCTATCCTGTGAGATATTTCTTGCAAGAGGAACATAGTAAAGGCTTTGGAGGACCTGTTTCAATGCATTAGAACAACAAAAAAAATCACTGTAATATACACATAATAGGGTATCAGACATTCTAAGGGATAATATTATACTATATATTTATGAAATGTTACATCTGCTCCACGTCATCTAAAGCCTTGAGGACATATCTGAAACACTCCTTCACTTCACAGCTTTTGAAACATTCTTACCATCCCAATCAATTATGAGTTGAACAAGACTAAGATTTCAGGGCAATTTCAAGAGGAATACATTACAGAAGGTCTTTACAAAGTTATGTTTAGGTACTCTGTTGAATTGGTGTTCCAAAAACATTCACTTTTTTTTTCCTTGAAATTCTTTCACGATGGTCTTGATTTTAATACCCAACAATCAAATTTGGTGTTTCTCTTTAGAAGGTAATGGGAGCGAGAAGCAAGCACATATTACTTTCAGATTCTCTTAACCCTTCCAACACCTCAAGGTTAAGATGGAAAAGGCTACATCCACATGATGATACCGAACTCTTGTGAGGCCAACTGGAATAGTCTTCCAAAGACCATGTAAAAGTTATCTTCCTCTGTTATAACAAACAATCTCCCTACAAACTTCACTGAAGATGGACATTAAGCCAGAATCACAACTCTCCTTCCTTTTCCACCACAAACTTTGCAGAAGTTCATATGCATTTCTTCACCAGATTGAAACACTCAATACAATCTCTTCCATAATGGGCCCAAACAACTTTATAGAATTAGCAGTAGCGTGGATTCAGGACATCTTTTGACATTGCAATGTGCAGTTTGGATCCAGGCTGCATCGTTTTTGTTTGTTTGGTGTTCTGGTTGGTTTTTTTTTTTTAAACACAGTAACTCAAATAAATTCACTTAACACAACTTCAACCCTTACCTGGGTGACAAAGGAGACCTCCTGCCTAGTCCAATAGCACCAAGTATTCCAGAAGTCAGTCTTTCTTCAGCCAGTTGACTCTGCCTGTTCTGGATTGACAGCAGCGTCCGAATGACAGATTCAGTAAGAACAGTGTCATCTTGCTCCATCTGAATCAAGGATAACTGCATGGCTTTATGCCACCAAAGAAACAGCTTTGCTTCTTCCTTTGCTGAGCTTTAGGTAAGATGTAATGAATAAAACAAAATATCAATTAAAAAAGAGGTGCATAGGTTAAGAAGTTTATATCTCTCCTCATCAGACCCACAAAGAACTCGGATCATTAATTAATGACAGCTAATCTTGTGACATGAGAATAGCACTATACCACCCAATCGCTATTATACTGCTGTAACTGCTATTGTTATGAATTTGATGGAGACATCAGCTGGCAGGTTTTAAGGGTCTGTAAGAGGACAAAGAACAATGCTTCCTTTAAAGCTTTACAACTAAGAATAAAGGATACTGCAGTCAGAAGTGGATTTAAAACTTGCCTAAGACTTGCTGTAAAACCAATGAAGGTGTATCTCTACTCCTCTTTTTATTTTCTTTCATTTACCAATAAAACACTCTAGGAAGCACCAGGTGTTGTTTACATAACAATTTAGACTTTGAATATAATCTTCTAGAAAAGGAAACTTGAAGTTTTTTGCTGAGAGAAGCAGTAAGTGAAGTTCCCCCTACGATATTTTTAATCTTCCCTCAAGCAGTTTGCAGTTTAAGTTAAGCAGCTCAGATTTTCCACATAAAGCATCAGCACGAGTTTCCTGCATTAGACCATCCTCATGCTACTCCGCCTAGTCATTTCCCATCCCAGGCACCCTCAGCTTTGACGTTTAGAGCAAGGTTTAATCTGTGTATGGTGGCTTTGCTGTGTCTCCTTCACACTTTGGCAATCAAATTACTACAGTACCTACAATAGTGAAAGGATTCTTTGAATTGTAAAAAACAGTGGGAATGTACATTTTCCCAAAATGTTCTTTCACAGCAAATATGAACATAACATTATGAGGGAAAAAAACCATTCACCATATTTGCTAACTTCCGGCAATTCCAGAAGCTACTGTAAAAATCTGGGGTCCTCAGTGTAAGAAAGATGTGGACCTTCTAGGGCGGGTCCAGAGGAGGGCCACAAGATGATCACAGGGCTGGAGCACCTCCTGTAAGAGGACAGGCTGAGAGAGTTGGGACCATTCAGCTTGGAAAACAGAGGGTAATAGAGGGACTTTATAGGACCTTCCAATACCTAAAAAGGGGGCCTATAAAAGCTAGGGGGAGACTTTTTACCTGGGTGGAAAGCAACAGGACAAGGGGGAATGGATTCAAACAAAAGGAGGGAATATTTAGATTGGATGTTAGGGACAAATTCTGTACCCAGAGGGTGGTGAGGCACTGGAACAGGTTGCCCAGAAACGTTGCGGACACCCCATGCCCAGCTGTGTTCAAGGGCAGGCTGAACGAAGCCCTGGGCAACCTGGTCTAGCAGGTGGCAGCTCTGCCCATGGCAGGGGGATTGGAGGTAGATGATCTTTAAGGTCCCTTCCTACCCAGTCCCCTCTGTGAATCTATGAAATACAGTTGTTACATACTTTAAGCAAGACATATTAACATTTTAACCCCAAAGTTATACATCACTTCCCCTTAGAACCTCTATTACCTAGTAAGGGGCCTTTTAGTGACCCAGGCCCCTAACTCTAGGCACTCCACTAGGCCCAGTGGCTTCAGATTTGGTTAAGAACTACTGAACAGTCCCCACAGAGCAGCCTGGAACACAAAGTCTCTCAGACTGTTAAACTCAATATTTAGCACATAACTCATCCCACCTAGTGGAAATTCTGAAAAGTGGAACACACAGTGATTCAGGGTTTGCCAGAAGTAATTTTAACGGAGCAGAAATCCAGGCTGCCAATAAAATCAAGCCTCTTTGACTGAAAACTGCACTATAACTGTTCAAGTAAAAATTCCTTCTGTTTAACCACGACTATCATTGCTGGCACTGCAGTTGGGCAGATTCCATACTAGTGGATACAAAATGATTGGTCATTTCATCCAGCAGCCTTGTGAAATTAATCTAATTAACCTGGCCACCTAATAATATCAGCTATACAGCTAAAGCCTTATATAAAATCCAAGGCATGTTTAGAAACCTTGAGTCTCATACCTTGGGTACACTTGCTCTAGCCATTTGCTGATGGTTAGCAGGATTTTCATTTCATTGGTAAGAGTTTGTTCAGTGTTCAGGCTCTGCAGCAGGTAGACATACAGGGTCAAGTAACTTCCTAAAGACAGACACTCCTGTAAGAATTCTTCCATGGTTAGCTCAGGAACTTGGAGGGAAGCAAGTACAGGGCCCCAACTTAAATCCTGGAAGTGAGGATAATCTATAAAGAAAACAAAAGGACAAAATAAAAGATGTGTGAGAAAGTAGCAGTTAGTAAAATGTAAGAACCAGAAATATGTTTGCTGTTTTCCTGCAAGTTACAGAATTTGGGCTAGTTTAGCAGTATTTCAGGTAATCATTTTGACATGCTACTCTGATAGACAGCAGATAAAAATTCCACTATCATAAGGCAACTTCCTGAGGTCAAGGCGAGATATTTTCCCAGCATTCAGTCAGGATTAAATCTGAACTTAGCAACGGAATATAAAGTATTTCCTTCACGCATAGTGAAAGCTGATCATGCAGAATGTGGAAGAAATCAAAAAGTAGTTCCACAGTGATTCTGTAAATATGAAGAGGGAAAAAAATCCCACCAAAAAAACCCCAAAACAAAACAACAACAACAACAAAAACAAAGAAAAAAAAAACAAGCAACCTTCTCTTAGAATTATTAAGTCCACCCGTTTAGCTGGAAAAGTGACAACCTTTACAGTGGGCAAATCAGTTTTCACAGAGTTAGATACAGTTCTTAATACACAATTAGAGAATCAAAAACCACAAACCACAATAGCCTAACTTTTCAGCATCTACTGCAGCACCTATCTGTGTGACAGCTGGAAACCACTAGATACAACAACAGTTGCTCTGATTACAGAAACCAGATTAAAACCCAGTTCCACTACTGGGCAGTGTGAAGCTATAAGCATTCCAGACAACCTGTGTTTAATGGATATGCAAGACTCAGAAGTTTTTGAGACAAGCAGCAGCAGCAGCTGACAGGCTCCTACCTTCATTGAAGTAAGCAGTAATACAGGCTTCTGTTGTCTCTGCCATGTGTCGCACAGAGGCCAGGCTCTGACATGCTGCTGTGAGAAGAGGCATTGCTAGCAACCCATGCACTTTGCTGTCAATCCACCTTCGTAAGCCTCCCCGTAGCGATTCAGCTGTTGTAATGCTAGAATTGTTCATCATCATCAGTGTTTCTGTAAAGAGACTGCTGAGGGCCATATGACGTGTTTGTAGATCCATATCTGAAAGTCAGAGAAATAAGAGAACCGTTTTAGTAAATAGATTCCAGAACCTAAATTCAACTTCACCAGTGAACACTTTCTGTAGATTCTGGGAGAAGTCTCTAGGTCATTGCACACCTCAATTCAAAGAAAGATTTGGATAGTAAACAACCTTAAAAATGATTTAGTTCCCTGTCTGTACTTATGAAACTGCAGTAAGATATGCATGCCTTGCAGTCTCTTCCTTTGATGACATAGTTCGTCATTCATTAAACAAGAAGACAGCTGATAAGACTATACAGCAGAGTACGTTGGAGTCCATCTTTCACCTAGACTTTTACCATGACTACAGTGCAAACAAATTTAGTGGTAAAACACATTACAGTCTCCAAAAAAAGCTTGGGTAGTAAAACAGTTTAAAGCACAGCTTAACAGTGAAACAACCCTGATTTTAGATGATTCAATCTGAAATAAGACCAGGACAAACCCTGATACGCTGCAATCTCTTTATGCATTTGCAGGATTCCAGATTTCCTGCTAATCCCAGTGCTCAACCTTACAATATTTTTTTGAAACCATCTCTCACCACTGCTTGAACACATTATCATGGGCCACCTGTTCATTTGACAGTACCTTTTGTACCTCAAAGCACAAACGTTTCCTGTGCTTGGCTCTTAGAAGTCTAACTACAGTGTAGACCTTTGCACATATTAATGAAAGAAGCCACTACTGTTCTAAAACAAATTTTTTAAGCAACATCAGGCATTGTAGAACAAAAAACTTCAACTGGTTATGAAGAAAAATCGTCACTGGAAAAACACTGCCCAGAGAGGTTCAGACCTCCACACTTGCAGATATTTCGAAGCTCACCTGACAAGTCACTGAACAACCTGACTTAACTTTGAAGCTAGCCTTGGTTTGAAGAAGAGGTTGTCCTCCAGAGGTTCCTTCTAAACTAAGCTATCCTGTTTGTGCCATATGCCTACTAAGAAAAAAGAAAAAGCCCCCGCAGTCCTCTGTCATGCCATAGATCTCCAGTACAGTAAATATCTTACCACAAACTAACCAATGAAACTTACCAACTGGGGAATGTGAGGCTGGAGAGTAGTACTGTGGCGAGGGATCTGGGTGTTTTGGTAGATGATAGGTTTAATATGAGCCAGCAATATGCACTGGTGGCTACAAGGGCCAATAGGATTCTGGGGTGCATCCAGCACTCCATTACTAGCCGATCAAGGGAAGTACTGATCCCACTCTACTCAGCTCTGGTGCGGCCTCACCTGGAGTACTGTGTGCAGTTTTGGGCGCCACAGTACAAGAAGGACACGAGGTTGTTAGAGAATGTCCAGAGGAGGGCCACAAAGATGGTAAAGGGAATGGAGGGGAAGCGTTATGAGGAAAGGCTGAAAGCACTTGCTCTGTTCAGCCTGGAAAAGAGGAGACTTAAGGGAGACCTCATAGCTGTTTATAACTTTCTCACCATGGTGCTGGCCTCTTCTCTCTGGTGGCTGTCGACAGGACACGGGGGAACGGCATGAAGCTGTGCCAGGGGAGATTTAGATTGAATATTCGTGGGAGCTTCTTTACCCAAAGGGTAGTGGACCATTGGAACAGGCTCCCCAGGGAGGCTGTCATGGCCCCTACTCTCACGGAATTTAAGAAGCACTTGGACAGGGCACTTAGGCACATGGTGTGACTGTGGAGTTGTCCTGTGCATAAACATGAGTTGGACTAGATGATCCTAATGGGTCCCTTCCAACTCTGGAGATTCTGTGAGAAAGACAATGCTTGAGGCTAACTGACTTACTTAAGGTCACAACTAGTTTTACAGTCAATTTCTACTTCACATGCTGCAGACCACTAACCAGGACCACCACCAGACACCAAGACCCACCAGATCCCCTGGGACAAGTCCTGGTGCAGTGCCCATGTAAGAAGTCCACCTTTGCCCTGTCCAGCTGCCGTTAACAGAAGGTACTTCCCCAGAGGCTCTTCCAAAAATCTCCACCAGACACTTCACAAAGAACCTAAATCCAATATATCCCATCACTTTCCTAGCACTCTGCATCAGTGATCCTTCTGCACTCCACAGCCTGGTGGAGTAACATGGATCATTCCCTCTTGCAGCACTCCAATACACACAAGCACGAACACAGGTTCATGAAAACAGAGCTGTCCCTCATATATGCTCCAACTTGCTCCCATTGCCTCTTGTAACATTGGACAAGAATGAGAAGAGCCTGGCTCCATCCTCCTCACACTCGCCCTTAACATATTTTTAGACTTTTCTTCTCCAAAATTTCTACAAGAAGAGTCAGCAGGAACAGGCAAGTCTTCTCTTCAAGTCACAGAGTTGCTGGCTATGGGGCTGTCCTACAGAGCTTCCCCAAGCAGTAATACAAGCACTGAAAGACAGTTATCACTCTCACAGATTTTCAGATGCTTTCTGTTCACTTTTGCTAGGACATCTGTGTAAGTCATGGACAGGAGGAGACAACTCCTCACAACTGACAAGTACTTCTGAGTAGTACACCAAGACAACTGATTTCACCTGAAATTTCAGTTTGGTAGAGGAAGCTCAGAATGTACTAATACCAAAAATGAGGTCATTATACGTGCTGTGGGTATGGACACACCATACTAGTGTACATCAGTATAATTCCTCTACTTCAGTATAGTCGGTTTTCCCAGTTACACAACAGTTCAGAACTCTTTTGTAGAACCCAATCCCTCAGGACCAAGAGAATGTATTTGTTTCATCCTTCCTTTTACCTCAACCTCCTGTATATCAGTCAGTTTTACTCACAACACAACCCCTGTTTTTAATGTTGGCACTGTTGCTCCTGACAGCAACTCAGGGTAATGTTCCTAGTTTTGTTTTGTGCCAGTACACCACCTACATATACATAACCAAAGCAACATGCCCTTTTGTCCATAAGCGACAGACATTATAGTAATGCAAGTAATTACACAGTGACAGATGTTCAACAGTCCATGCAGTACAATAAAGGATCTTGACAGCTTTAAAGTAGTCTGACACTTCTTTCACACAAACCTGGAGGATTAAAGATGACTACATCATCTAGCAACTTGGACATTTCTTGTTCCAAAACTGCAAGGGTAATCTTTCCACTTTGTTCTAAGGCACTGAGAAATTGAACCACCTGGTGAATGTATGCTTGGCACTTCAGTGTTGCATCCTGGTAATCAAAATTAAAATATATTAAAATCACATCTAGAACTCTTTCAACACTAAATAATGTACAAAAGCAGAACATTGTAAATGACAACAACAACTCAAACACTGTAAAAACAGTTGAACTCACAAGGTGGATGTGACTATCTGAAGATGCACCAAAGCCTGCTGAAATTTTCAGAAGCTTCACTATCAGTTCAGCTGCAGCATCTTTAGCAAGGATAACAGAGGGAGGGTAGTGACTGTTGCAGTAGCTGATGATGCTCTGGTAAGATGAAATGCCCACAAGCTGCCAAGGGAGGGAGCTGGTCTGTCCAAGAAGATTTATGAGTGGTGATTCCTAAAGATTTAAAAGACACCAGTCTAAGTCTTTGCTGTTTTAAATTAATATTCACAGTACTCAATATTGGAAGAAGTCCAGACTCCAAAATTTGAAGGAGATGGAGCAGAAGCTCCACAGTAATGGATGACCAGTGGGAATCTCACTGAAAAACAACTCCTCATCAGTAGCAATCCAACACGTGTATGTCATGTCTAGCATTCATGTAACAGTACCGCTGCAGAAGCTCTAATAAAGCACAGAGGTCCGTAAAGACATTAAAATTTGACATGTGAACATGTAAAGTCAGGCTAGAAAGAAGTGGAGACCCTACAAGGTAAAGTAACTTCAGAAGCAGTTTTAAAAGGGCATTTAAATCAGTATGAATAAGTAAATAAATAGACAGATACATAAATAAATAAATTCCAAGTACATAGTAGAGCCAGGCACAGAAACTAGGTCTCTCAATTTTCCATTCAGTGGAGTCCCAATCTGGGGGACTCTTCAAGTGCTTATTCTCAAAATGCCATCCTGAACAGTACAGTAGCCTACAGTGTCCATGACTCACGTAAGCAGTACAAATGTACAGATTGAAAAGTCTCTCTGTCTACAACTAGCTAAGAGGCTAGCCTCAACTACCCCTGTCCTCCTCTCAAGAGTTTGTATACATCTGCACTATAAAAGGGACTCCCCAGACACTAAGAAGTACCGTATTTCTGCATGTTCTAGAATGAACAAATACTGGAATTGTGCTGACAGCCAACACAACCTAAAAAACCAGTAAGGATCCAGAACTAACCCATATTAGACTACATCAACAAGAATGTGACACTAGTACATCAAGTACCTCTCAAGTTTTTTATGCACTAGAACACAAGGCAGAGAAAGTTTAAGATTTAGATCAGGGTGTCACACAAGCGTCCTGGGAGGTAAAAAACGAGTGATGGCTTGTGTCAGTTTAACACACTGCTGGAGGCCAGGAGGGAATTCCTGGGGCTGACTCATACAATCTACAAACAGGTATCTTTAGAAGCTTAAGAAAGGTCTGAGAAGCAAACGCATTCAGGTCAAAGCAGTCAACTCTGGTAATTTTCCTAAACTGGAATACACTGTTGATCAAAGTCTGCTGGTGACATATTGACACAGCATCTTCTAATGCCTCAGAGGAAATGGACAACAGAAGACACCACCAGTGGGAGAAAGCTGGCAGATGTGAAATGGAGCTTCTGGAAGATTACCCATTCCCTCTGGAAGAGTCCTCCAGAAGTAATGGACTGAATGAGACTCTGCTAGATTTACTGACACAAAGCTCTCAGCAAAAAGAGGGTTTGGAAAGTTCATCCTAACACCCACTGTTTCTCTTTCTTACTCCAGCAAATCAGAAATACCGGAAAGCAGTCATAAATTGGAAGACCACTAAGAGATGATCAAATCCCCCTTCAGAGCAAGGGAACAAGAAAACTCAACCTAAGACTCAACAGATGAAGTAATCTGTCCCCAGCAACTCATCAGAAGCAGACAGTGCCAAGCTTCTTAAAGCTAAATCTGTTCTTCAAGATGTTGTTAACATCATTGTGACTTATTATCACAGCATACAGAGTTAAGAGAGGAGCACTTTATGCTAAGAAATAAGTGTCAGCAAAAGCAGTTCTGAGTAAGGGCTGAACAACACTCACATTCAAGCAGACAAATAAATATTTTCCTTCTAGACAGCTATGAATACATGTAGAATTTTTTTCCCAGTGAGGGTGACAGAGCACTGGAGCAGGCTGCCCAGAGAGGTTGTGGAGTCTTCTTCTATGGAGGTATTCAAAACCTGTCTGGACGCACTTCTGTGTGAGCTGGTGTAGGGAATCCTGCTGTGGCAGGGGGGTTGGACTAGATGATCTGTCGAGGTCCCTTCCAACTCCTAACATTCTGTGATTCTGTAAAAAACACTACACCCCGATCAAGTGCTTCTCCTAACCTCACAGGGACTAGTCCCATTGCTGAGCACTGCTTAACACAACCAACCTGAACTGTGACCAGTACTGAACAGCTGAAGGCTGGAAAACACCACAAACATGCACAGCAAGACACAGAACTACGCTTACCATCCCCCAATACATTCATTTGCCACTCAGAAACAGAAGCAAGGCATACCAGAGATTTATGTGACTGGCTGTAACAGAATAAATGTGACCCTCCCAATTCTTCTCACAGCACCACAGGTGCTACAGTCATGAATGCCACAGTCAAAGCTGCTCCTGCACTCATGACAGCAGAGTGCCTCAATCAAACCAGGTAGATGCTAGGCACCCTTTTCACTCAGGCTGTCACAAAAAGATTCACTTTAATTTCACAGAATCACAGAATGTTAAGAGTTGGAAGGGACCTCCAAAGATCATATAGTCCGAACCCCCTGCAACAGCAGGATTCCCTACACCAGGTCACACAGAAGCGCGTCCAGACGGGTTTTGAATATCTCTAGAGAAGGAGACTCCACAACCTCTCTGGGCAGTCTGTGCCAGTGCTCTGGCACTGAACTGGGAAAAAATTTCTATGTGTATTCACACAGAACCTCTGATGCTTCAGCTTACAGCCATTGCCTCTTGTCTTGTCACTGGGCTTCACTGGGAAGAGCCTGACCCCATCCTCCTGACACACACCCTTCACATATTTAAGAATTTATATATAATATTGTGCCTGTGTATATATACATGTATGTGCAATACATATGCACCTATACACAGGTGCATATAACATGTACATATATATATGCACCTATATTATAGATACATATACAAATTCTTGCTAATACTACCTCTACTTTGGATGTGCTCTCCAAAGGCTGTCTAAAACCAGGAGAGAGAAAAGGAAATGGACATTTTAATCAAAGGCTGGCCTGACAAGAATACTGTACTTTGCAGCATCCTATACAGGAAAAACAACTGCACAGAACTTTATATACACACACACATATAAACATTAATGAAACCACTATACATATCTGTTCTTTCAAAATCCAGAGCATCAGTTTTTAACCCCAGGAAACTGTATGTATTTCTTTGCTTAGTCTTTGCAACACTACTGGATCACATCTCCTACAGAGTGTCTTAAAATGATCAGCAGCTCTTTTTTTCACAGAAGTTACACAAAGTGCCTCACATAAGGAATTCATCTTGGCCATCTCTGGAATACCATCTGGGGCATTTTGGCTACGCAAAACCACTTCTGAGTTAATCATTCCACAAACAAGAATGAAGAAATATCCTGTGCCCTTGCTAGCAAAGCAATAGTCTTCTAAAACAGACAAGCATGAACCTTTCCAAAAATTACCTCTTTGCCTATAAGTTGTTCCTCCTTTGCCAACAGGACCATCATGTACAGCAAACAGACAATCATGTTGTGAGTCTGAGGATGAGGGTTGGAATCCCAGGCATCAGAGAGGACACTGACCCAGTTTATTTCACATAGTACATAACCCAAGAATAAGAAACAACTCTTGGTGCTGCCTCTTTCAATCTAGAAAAGAGAAAAAAAAGACAGGCACATAAAGCAATGTAACATATTAATATCACCCTTTTCAGTTCCTTAGCAACTATAAATCCACATCAGCATTTTAGGTCAGCAGAGGAGTAGACCGATGCCACTTCTCCATCATTTTGCCCCCACTACAAGAGTTGCACATAAAACTTTCTAAGCCTCTCAACCAACCAGTACAGAATACCAAACTATTGCAAAGCAGAAAGAAATAATCCATTACAAACTCTTAGCCACATGATTGCATCTATTCCCTTCACTATAAAGGGAAACTAAGAAACTCTGAGCCTATTTAGAACTATATGAAGAACTCACAGGTAAGCAGTAAATCCTGGAACATTTCCACACCTATCTGCAGCTTTATGTTGTCTCATATGAAAATGAGAACAACATGGCAATTGTAAAATATATTAACTCTAAGTAAATAACCATTAAGTATATATGTAATAAATGACATATTCAGATAAAGTAATTACAAAGACACTGAGCTTTAGAGCTCTCCAAAACTTTCTGCAAGACTCAAAAGCAAAACTTCCCAAAAATCACATCACAAAATAAGCAGCTGTGAAAGCTACAAACAAACTTTAGAAGTATAATTGCTAAAATAACAATTTATCTCCTCATTATGAACTTAACATTGATTATGAATTTAATCCAATAGATGCTGTGTACTTACTTTAAAGAACTCTTCCATAAGAATCTGGTCTGGATGCATTTCCTTCCATGGAAGCCTTCTGAACTCCGTGTGAAAAGTATAGAGAATAAACTCTGGCATTTTGGGTGCTGTGCAACACTCACAGTAATGCATTAGATGTAACCAGAGAGCCCCATGGTGGCTTGGCAACAGCTTATCTAGATTCAAAGAAAACAGATGAATTAAAACCAGAAGAAAATTAGGAAAAGTTTGATTACAGAAGGAAGCAAAATTTTTAGAATTATAGAATTGCCAGAGTTGGAAGGGACCTTAAAGATCATCTACTTCCAATCCCCCTGCCTGGCAGGGGCAACATCCACTAGGTTAGGATGCCCAGAGCCCCATCCAGCCTGGCCTTGAAAGCTTCCAGCGATGGGGCTTCCACAACCTCTTTGGGCAACCTGTTCCACTGTCTCACCACCCTAACAGTGAAGAACTTCCTCCTAATATCCAACCTAAATCTACCCTCCTCTAGCTTGCATCCATTTCTCCTGATTCTATCACAACCTGACATCCTAGAAAGGCCCTCACCAGCTTTCTTGTAGGCCCCCTTCAGATACTGGAAGGCCACCAGAAAGTCTCCTCAGAGCCTTCTCTTCTGCAGACTGAACAACTCCAACTCTCTCAGTCTGTCCTCGTAGGAGAGGTGCTCCAGTCCTCTGATCANGCACTTGTTCTTGTTGAACTTGAGGTTGGCATGGGCCCACGTCTCCAGCCTGTCCAGGTGCCTCTGGATGGCATCCCTCCCCTCCAGTGTATCAACCGTTCCACACAGCTTGGTGTCGTTTGCAAACTTGCTGAGGGAGAACTAAATGCCACTGTCCAGGTTGCCGACAAAGATGTTGAACAAGACTGGTCCCAGAAATGATCCTTGAGGGACTCCACTTGTCACTGGTCTCCACTTGGACATGGATCCATTGACAGCCACCCTTTGGGTGCAGCTGTCAAGCCAACTCCTTATCCAGCAAGTGGTCCATCCATGAAACCCACATTCCACTAGCTTGGAGACCAGGACGTCATGCAGGACAGTGTCAAAGGCTTTGCTCAGGTTCCAAGTGAATGACGTTGGTTGCTCTTCCACTGTCTACTGATGTTGTGACTTTTTCATAGAAGGCCACCAGATTCGTCAGGCACAATTTACCATTGGTGAAGCTGTGTTGATTATAACCAATCACCTCTTCATTATTCATATATTATCGTAGATGAAAAACCATAAATGCAAGTTACAACAAGATATATTTGTCAAAGAAAAACAAAATGCCCATTAAAACTTTTAGATTTTTTTTCCCTTCAAACAAACAACTGCGGAATCTTATGATTTCATGCCTCTTCTTCATCTTCTGAAAACTTGCTGGACAATAATCTGAAGTTATGAAATACTTCTTCAATGTAAAACTTCATTATTTTAATGTGGGGTTCCTTTTTCTTGCAGGTTTGTTTTTTTCTTAAATATTATATATCTTACATTTTGTAACACACACAATTATGTGCTATTTTTAATTATTTATTTTTCAACATCCTGATCAGGATGAGGAAGCTGATGAGGCTTCCTCCGGGCAGCTGATAGGGGCCTCGCAGTCACAGGCCCTGGTTCTTATGGGGGATTTTAACTACCCAGATATTTGCTGGAAAGGCTACTCAGCCAGCCATTCACAGTGCAGGAGGTTCCTCCAGTGCATTGATGATAACTTCTTGAGGCAAATGGTGGATGAGCCCACTAGGAGGGGAGCACTGCTGGACCTGATACTCACTAACAAGGAAGGTTTGGTTGAAAAGGTAGAGGTTGAGGGCAACCTTGGCTGCAGTGACCATGAGATAGTAGAATTCAGGATATTGTGTGGTAGGAACAGGATACCTACTAGGATCACAACCCTGGACTTCAGTAGGGCCAACTTTGATCTTTTCAAGAAATTGCTAGGGGAAATCTCATGGGACAGGGTACTAGAAGATAAAGGGGCTCAAGAGAGTTGGTTAACATTCAAGGACCACTTTTTCCAAGCTCAAGATCAGAGCACTCCAACATGCAGAAAATCAGGAAAGGGAGGCAGGAGACCCGAATGATTAAGTAGGAAACTGCTGGGCAAATTCAAGTGGAAGAAGAGAGTCTCCAAATCATGGAAGGAAGGGCTGGCCACATGGGAAGAGTACAAGACTGTTGTCAGAGGTTGTAGGGAGGCAACTAGGAAAGCTAATACCCTTGCAAGGGAGGTCAAGGACAATAGGAAGGGCTTCTTCAAATACATTGCAGCAAAAACACCAGAGGCAATGTAGGCCCACTGCTGAAATGAGGTGGGTGCCTTGGTGACAGATGATACAATGAAGGTGGAGTTACTGAACGCCTTCTTTGTCTCTGTCTATACTGTTAGAGACTGTCAACAGAAGCCCCAGACCCCTGAGACCCCAGATGATGTCAGGATACTGGAGGAGTTTTCTTTTGTTGAGGAAGACTGGGTTAGGGAGCAATTGGCGGAAGGCAAAGGTCACTCCAGTCTTCAAAAATGACAAGAAGGAGGAGCCAGGTAACTCTAGACCAGTCAGCCTCACCTCCATCCCTGGAAAGATGATGGAACACTTTATCCTCAACTCTGTCTCTAGGCATGTCAGGGATAAGGGGGTCATTAGGAGCAGTCAGCATGGGTTTACCAAGGGGAAGTTATGTTTGACCAACCTGATAGCCTTTGATGAGGACATAACCAGGTGGATAGATGAGGGTAGGGCAGTGGATGTGGTGTATCTTGATTTCAGTAAAGCATTTGACACTGTCTCCCACAGCATCCTTGCAGCTAAACTGAGCAAGTGTGGTCTGGCTGATTGGTTAGTGAGGTGGATTGTGATTACCACCTGGATAAGGGAACAGTGTGCTCTCAGCAAGTTTGCTGAGGACACTAAACTGGGTGGAGTGGCTGACACACCAGAGGGTTGTGCTGCCATTCAGCATGACTTAAGAAAGACTGGAGAGTTGGGCAGGGAGAAATTGAATGGAATTCAACAAGGCCAAGTGTCGAGTTTTGCACCTGGAAAAGAGCAACCCCATGTATGAGTATAGGTTGGGGANGGATCAATATAGTTTGGGAACTGACCTGTTGGAGAGAAGTGAAGGGTTAAGGGTCCTGGGGGGTCCTGGGGGATGGAAGGATGATCATGAGCCAGCAGTGTGCTCTTGTGGCCAGAGAGCTAATGGGATTCTGGGGTGTATGAGAAGGGGTGTGGTTAGTAGGTGGAGAGAGATTCTTCTCCCCTTTTACTTTACCCTGGTGAGGCCGCATCTGGAATGTTGTGCCCAGCTGTGGGCCCCTCAGTTGAAGAAGGATAGGGAACTGCTGGAAAGAGTCCAGCACAGAGCCACCAAGATGATTAAGGAGGTTGAACATCTTTNTGGAACAGACTGCCCAGAGAGCTTGTGGAGTCTCCTTCTATGGAGAGATTCCAAACCTGTCTGGACATGTTTCTGTGTGGCCTGGTCTCGAGAATCCTTCTGCGGCAGGGGGGTTGGACTGGATGATCTTTCGAGGTCCCTTCCAACTCCTAACATTCTGTGATGGTAAGTTTTAATCTACTGCATCCCTAAAAGTTGTTAAGACATACTGTGAAATTAATTCTTTCTATTCCTATGTCTAGCTACACATTAGGCATAATAAGCAGTGCTAAAGAGATTAAATTACACCTGAGACTAGCTGTTGAGACACACCTACTGGTCATCATAAGACGCTACTGCATAGGGTGTATGGGAACAACACACAGACCTGGATTTAAGTTGTGCACTTCTCATGACAGCTCATCCTGCTTTGCTTTTCTTCACATTAACTTACTTATCTGACAGATACACATTATCAACCACGTTATGTACCCTTGCTAAGGCCAAAAGCTGTCCTTTAAAGATGAAATAAAGATATGCTCCTGGTACCACTGCAAGGATCAATGGCTAAATGTTCTTCACAAAATCCCCTCACATTTCACATCTCAATGAAAGAATCTTTTCTGGTCTGACAAAACAGAAAGTGACACTACATTAAAACAGCAAGGGCTTCACCCACCTTTAAAGCTGTTGTGCAAAAGCTTGACGCAATCTGTAAACAGACAGACCATGGTGGATGCTACAGGAGTGTCACTCTCTAACCAAGGGTAGCATGGCTGGTTACTTAAAAGAAGTGAAGGGATGCAAGTTTCAGTGATGAGTTACTGTATCACAAAGTGATCATCAACACTTAAGAAACTTCAAATATTCTGAGGCATAGTAAATCAATATAGTACATAGTACGCAGTAAATCAATATAGTAGGTATCAGCAGTCCTTTCATTCAAACTCAATTCTTTAGGACTGTGTTTCTTCCTTAGAAGAGGCACATCATTTAACCCCACACTGAAGATCCATAAATACCACTGAGCATAAGCAGAGATTACTAGTTTGATATTTCAAAACTGAATTAAACACTATAACACAGGAATTTCTGAATGAGAGCACATACCACCTGCAGTCAACCTTCTAAGTAAAAGTTGGAGATGTGCTCACAGCTGAAAAAGGTTTTGGCTTTGGAAGAAGGAAAAATTGAAGTGTATAACATTACAAATAACTCTTCATGTGAAGAGGTAAACAGGCACTAACTGGAATATAGGAAGTTCCATCGAAACAGAAGGAGGAATTTCCTTACTTTGAGGGTGGTAGAGCACGGGACCAGGCTGCCCAGAGGTGGTGGAGTCTCCATCTCTGGAGACATTCAAAACCTGCCTGGACACCATCCTGTGCAACCTGCTCTAGGAGAACCTGCTCTGACAGGGGGGGCTGGACTAGATTGTCTCCAGACGTCCCTTCCAACCTCTAAAATTCTGTGATTCTGCGACAGAGGTACACAAGAGAATAGATCATTACAGGACCGAATTGGTTGAAGGTTTCTTTATGTACTACTGGCACTTGGGGTTGTATTTGTTTGGCCAATTTTTTAAATTATTTTTTTATTTTAAAGTAAGAAGTTAACATTACGGAAACTAAAAAAAGGAACCTAAAATTTAAATCTGAATGTTTCTGGAACTAAGTGTAATCTATATGTTTCACATCTCTGCATCATGACCACAACTTGTTTATAGTTCTTGTATCTAAAATAATTACTCAATCCAAGCCTTGGAAAATCTGACTTAAGGAACTCATTAATCAGTTCTGTAATTGTTAAGGATATGACACAAGCCACAGCTATTTAAATGCAGTCATGAATTAGAAAAAAAAAACAACATAACATAAAAACCCCAGGTAATAATGAAAGCCATAGCACTAAGGTCTTTAGCAAAAAATAATTTAAAAATGCAATATATACCTTTCATCTTCCTTATCCAAGACTAGTATCCATGGTTTAAAGAGTCCAGCAATGACTGAATATAATGACTGCAATGCTAGAAGAAAACAAAAACAGAAGTTTTTTTCCCCTTCAGATCAGCAACAGTGAACCTACTACACCTTCCAAACTTGAATACAATGACCTTTGCTTATTCCAACATTTAATCATTTCTTCCTGGTGAAATAAAAATATAAAATACAATGTGCTTATTAGTAACTCTGGTTAACAATATGGCTGTTTCAACAACAATGAAAAGCATTTTGCATTGCTTAGATGTTTTATTAGTGTTACTTTAACACATCTGAGATTGTGAGGGTAATGATGATTCACACTTCAAACCTCCATATGATAAAATAAAAGGTGTTTTGGTGATTTTCTCCAAATCAAAATCATATCAAGATCAAACTCAGTAATCCCTCATTCCCAAACCTCTACTTAGTGCAAAAGACTATTTTTCATTGAAAAAAGTACGATCTCTTAATCAAATAAATATGAAGGAAGCTCAAACATAAACAACCTTCCTGAAATAAGCATAAAGTCCCACATGTAATATCAACATTTACCATTTGTATTTTAATGTTCTCATCATTGTACAAATGCAGAGTAAGAATATTTTGCTGTACATTTAAATGCTCTTTAACAGAGGAAATAAGAGAAACTGAGTGTCTGTTCTTAAGTGACTTGCTTTTAAGACACATTACCTGCTAGAACTCTGTTACTGCCAACAGGCTCTTGGGCTAAATCGGTAACACTGGTGTCAATAAGCCGCTTAACAAGATACTCCAGAAATTTATTCATCTCAGCCACATAAGGACTCCATTTTGAAAACAAGCCAAAAGTCCTGAAATCCACTGATGCCAGTCGGAGTTTACAGAAGGACGTGGAAAGCCATTCTATTGTCTCTCTAACCTGTAAGGAGGAGGAAACTATTAATCAGCTACAGAAAGACTGCACAGCACTGTTGTTTGTCACTGCTGGGAATCTGTTTCAGCTGCAAAACATAATAAGCCAAATAGGCATCCACCTGTTCTGCAGAGAGGAGAATTTTTGCAGCATCCTGCAATGCAGGACTTTCAGTAGAATCACTTTTCTTGAAGTTTCTCTGTTCTAGTGAACCACATCCCAAAGCTTTAAGTGATGCTTTCCAACAGTCTGGGCTTAGAAGCTGCTCTGATGAACCTTTGAGAAAAAGAAATGCATTTGTTAAAATCAGGAGAAAGACATTAGTCCCTTTCTCAAAATGAGCTGGAAAAGGCTGAAATTAGAGCTCCCTACTACATAAAAACAATGAGGTAAGGCATGAGTTTGAAAGCCTCAAGTTTAAGGATGACAGATATCTCCAAACATAAGTACATAAGTAGCTTAACATTCTCTTCTGGCGTCTATATGCTCTCATCCAAGAGAGTTTCCCATGCACTCAGTACATCCCTGGCTACAAATACATATTAAGACAGTTGCTACCTCACTACATACAGTTTGAAAGGAAACACTTTTGTTCTACTGTAGAGGCACATGAGATTATGGGTTGCATCTACTGTAAACCAGGACATTTTCAGCAGGTTTCAGCTGCTGTTTTCAGTCCTAGGTCTCGGTAATTCCAGTTCTCAGTATGACATTGAAGGGTGCTCAAGAACAAGGATGCTACACTACAGACTGTGACATAATTACAATTAATTAGTGCTTCCATTAATAGAAACCTCTCTTCCATCCTTCTCCTGTAATGTGGGCTGAAAATCTCTCGTCACTGATGTACTTTGATCTGCAGAGTAGCATTTCTTTCTAGGAGAGCTAAAATACGTCCAACAAAAGCAAATTGCGTAGTATGCAAATAAAACTGCACAGAGAAACTTAAGACAGTTTAAAGCATTCCATATTTGTTGCTAGGTAGCACGACTGCATGCAGTACATATTTTTAAGCCAGAATAGTTCTGTATGAAAGGCTTAGTATGCATCAATTCACATACTCACTTTGCACGAACAATCTTAAGAAATCACTATAGTGATCAGGGAACTGATACTGAAGAAGGTTAGTCCAATGTTTGCAGAAGATATTAAATGGCATCGAAATATCTTCTTCAGGTTCAAGGCCACATGCATTGAGAGCCAAGTGGATAGACTCCAGAAGCTTGGTACGTTCAGAGAGAGGTGGCTTAGCAACACTTAACCATTGCGTAAGGTCAAACTAGAACAGAGGAAGGAACTTGTAAGGAGAAGCTCTAACAGCTGCAACACCTTTAGGAGGAGGGAGAAATTATCAAGGAGGGGGAAGGCAATTATATATTTAAGATAAACTTCATGAATTTGCACCTCATTAGCCCTAGTCAAAACCAAAGTAATGCTCTCCAAAGGTTTATGATATGATTTAGCATATTGCAGAAGTCACTGAATTTATGAAACCACCCCTGATGAGGGTTCCCAGACTCATAAAGGTGTGTATGAATTTTCACATTTCAGTACCGTTGCCAAACAGACACTTACAAGCATTAGACTGAGCGGATCTCCATAGTCTATAAATTTTCAGGTGCAGGTGCAAAGCTTTTGTAGCCTCTGAGCCATCTGTTCAGATCTATGTTAGCAAGGACAATTCTGATCATTGCCACTAATGACAGCTCAGTCATGCCCCAAACAGACTATCTGCTATTCAAAGCTGCTGAACCCTGTCTCTGTGTAACTAATTGCAGAGAATCAGAGCAATATCAAAACCGAAGTATAACAGTAATTTCTTCACTGACAATACACGTAGGCAGCCCTGAAACAAGATTTGGAAATCACTTGCTCTTACCTAACTCTGTATGTTTTAAGACAGGCATGAAGGACATGTGTGTCAATCAGACACTGTTTCAAATTTTGTTTGTTTGTTCGTTTTTAAGATGCCTGGGATCCACTGGCTATTTTGATGAATCTCTCTGCAGAGGTATAAGGCAGAAGCAGCTGTCAAAAGCCTGCTTTAATTTTAAGAGTGCGCAGGTGAGTAAGCCCTATCTGGGCCTGGAAAAGCTAGTTTAAGCTTCCAATTAGCCCCTCTCGAGCTTAAATACAACACATACCCTTCAGGATGAGCAAGACAGACCTATAGAACCTGGCAATATTATTTGCACCTCTTTCTTCCTTAGCCTAAATTCAGTTTTTAGGGAAGGAACATCCATAAAATCAGCCCACAAACCAGACACAGTATTCATAAATACTTTACCTTTGTTAGGAGCATGAAGACAACATCACTGTTATCCTCACTCAGAAAGGCCACAACTTTTTCATATAAAGTCACAAATTCATTGGGAGAGGCAACAGGAGTGAAGTAAGGAGAAAGAAGAGTACAGAGCCTTTGATTCTGCAGGACTGTCTGGAGGAGACGTTTGCACTCTGACTTGCTTCCACTGATGAACACCTGAGTAAAGTGAGAATGGTGGGAAAAATGGTCCAGTATGAATCTCTTGGAAAACGCAAATCTTAGAGCTTTTTGTTGAGACAAGCGCTATTTTGGTCCCTCTTTAAAAACCAAGGTTTTCTCAAAAATGACAGACTGTAAGAGGTCAGTATCAACCACACATTGCTGTTCTGTAAGATATAATGTATAATAAACATGATCCCCTAGCACACTTTGAAAAGCACTTGTGACCACACATGTTGTCTAAAAATAACTAGAAATACAGTTTTTCTGACAGGACAGAAAAAAAAAAAACAAATCTAGATTTCACTATTCCTTCCTGATATTATCAAAAATTTTAACACAACTAAGGCTATTAAGAGCTTTTCATTACTTCATCTGTTAAGACGGGCTCAATGGCAGCCACATATGGCAACAAACTGTATCTAAGAAATGAAAATAAATACCTAAACCCGAAGCAGAGGCTAACGTGTTTTCTCAGAGAACTCATGTAATGTGTTCCCCACAGCAAACATTACCACCAACAGCAAGCACTTACATTCTCTACTCCAAATTTCTGGCTAACTCTCTACATAAAGAATACTGTCAGAATGTAGAAGAGAGGTGGCTAAATACAGAGGCTGACAAGATATACAGTAGTTAGGAAGCGATTTGTAGCAGCAAAATATAAGCCATAGGACTCTTTCACACAATGGAAGTACATACACTGTAGTTAGCAGCCCAAAAATCCAGCCTACCATAGCATTTAACTGACAGTGAGCATTCAGTGGCCCTAAGTAGGTATCTCAAGCAAAAGTTTTTATTTTGCTCATATGCAAGCTCAAACTCTCCTAAAGATTGTGTATGCTATACAATTAGTTGAAAGGAAAATGGGATAGAAGCTTAGAAGTTATCAGGCTTCCGAATGTTTTAGACCCCTAGAATGAGCAGGCAACTGGAATAAGTGTTATACAATCATAGAACGGTTTGGGTTGGAAAGGATGTTAAAGATCATCTAGTTCCAACTCCCCTGCCATAGGGATCCACTAGATCAGGTTGCTCAAAGCCCCATTCAGCCTGGCCTTCAACAATATCAGGAATGCAGCATCCACAACTTCTCTGGGTAACCTGTTAGGGCGCCTCACTATCATCACAGTGAAGAACTTCTGTATGTCCATTCTAAATCTACCCTCTTTCAGAAAGGAATGCAAAAATTTTCATTATGTACACAAATCATGAGAATAAACTCACTTGGCCTAGAATCTCAATGCAGGATGTGAAGAACTGCCTTGTCGGAGGATTGCGTTGAGTTTCATCACACACATATTCCACTAACGTAAAAAATAAACTAATTCCAACTTTCTTAATTGCAGGCATAGGCTGCACCTTGTAGATATTTATTAAGGCCCTGAAAAAAAAAAAAAAGGCAGATTAAATTTATGCATGGGAAAAAAACCTGTGACAATAAAGAAACGTTTCTTGCCAATGTATAGCCTTGAGATGGCTATTTCTGGCTTACATGATAATCAAACTTGGATTCACAGAATCACAGTGTGGTTGAAGTTGGAAGGGACCTCTGGAGGCTAAGGGGTGACCTCATCTATGCTTTTAAATATGTGAAGCGTGTGTGTCGGGAGGATGGGGTCAGGCTGAAACCCAGTGACAGGCCAAGAGGCAATGGCTGTAAGCTGAACCACAGGAAATTCCATGTGAATACACGTAGAAATTTTTTCCCACTGAGGGTGCCAGAGCACTGGAACAGACTGCCCACAGAGGTTGTGGAGTCTCCTTCTATGGAGATATTCAAAACCCATCTGGACGCATTCCTGTGTGACCTGGTCTAGGGAATCCTGCTGTGGCAGGGGGGTTGGACTAGATGATCTTCCGAGGTCCCTTCCAACTCCTAATATTCTGTGATTCTGTCATTCTGTGTGACATCTGGACCAACCTCCCCTCCTCAAGCAAGTCCACCTACAGCTACTTGCCCAGGACTATATCAAGATCGCTTCCCAGTATCAACAAGGATGGAGACTCGATTGCCTCTCTGGGTAGCCTGTGTCACCCCTCACAGTAAAAGTCGCTTCCTAATATTCAGAGGGAACCTCTGCCCCTGTCACTGGGCACCCTTGAAAAGAGCCTGGCTCCATCTCCATTGCATCCTCCCTTTGGGTACTTCTATACATTCATGAGAACCTCCTTAGCTTTCTCATAAATCCAGGCTGAACAGACTCAGGTTTAGCTCAAGAAATTTTGTTGCCTGAAATGGATGCCTCCAAATCACAGGAAGTCTCTATAATCAGTCAGAAAGTGAACATCAAAAGATTTTTCACAGTATACTTCCAACTGATTATTCGTCCCTCAAATCATGTGTTCATCATGTTCTTAGGCCATCTCAACTACCTGTGTACTGCAAGAAAACTCACCTCATTTCACTTAACAGGCTCAGCAATCACTGAACTGAAATAGAATCAATCTTTTCTTATGTATTCCCAAGCATGTTGTATTGAGGTTGAACTCCCATCTTTACTGAATTTTCATTAACACATCTGAAGAACATGAAATTCGACAGATGTATCTCTCAAGACCTAGCTCATCCGCAGAATTTTTCTGATTAATGATCAAAAAAGAATGTGTAGAAACAGTAACCAAATATCTTTGTTTGAACAGCAAGTACACTCTCTAGCAAACCAACAATCCCAGCAGACTAGAAGATTGAGAAGAATGGTGTTGCAAAACCAGACTGCTGGGATGAACTCTAGAAGGTCTTCAAGAGGAAGAGTGACTTGGACTAACCCATTTATTCACCTGTCCTCCAAGAAAGTGGTATCATACAGCCCTCTTCCACCGCATGATTTTGTCTCACATATTGAAAAGCTACTTCAAATCATAACTCTCTATAAAAGATCTGTGTCCTGCATTGTAACTGGTAAAAATATACAGAGATATAAAAACCACACAGGTTACACTACGGCTCAGAGTATTGTGGTACAAGTTTGTCACTTCCCAAAGTTTAACACAGCATCGTCATCACTCAGTGTGCTTTTGCAGGGTTATAAGGGCTAGTCTAATACATAATACAAAAAAATAAAGTAGAAAACACCACTGTGCACCCTGGTAAGGCTGAATCACCTTCTGATAATAAAGAATTACTCCTTTAGAGGTCTGTGTCACAAACTTACAGGTCTCCAGATTCCAGCTCTGCTGTTGACCCAAGCTGATAAGCATTACGGAAAATACACAAATAGATTCCACAGTTTAACTCTAACATACAGTAAACAAAATATAATACATCACTACCTAAAACAGTGTCTGAACAACCTACGTTATAAAGTTTTCCACATGTACTGCTGCTTCCACAACACCCAGAGAAGGTGGCTTGGTAGCTTCTGCCTGCAGTTGTCTCACTTCTTTACGCAAAGCATGAAGCTGCTGGCTCACTGCTTCATTTTTATGTTTCCCTTCAAACTAAATGACAAAAAGACACATATTTATTTCAGAATAATATTTCTCGGTAGAACTCTTCAATGTTGCACCTACTTGTAAAAATGAAGCAGAACCCAGTAGAAGAACTCTGAATACAGATGGTTTTCCCCTGAGAGCTTTGATGAGATTTAGTCCCTCTTGCCCAAAGTACACATCCTCGGCCATGTTCCTATTTAATTATCACACACAAATACAATTCATGCCTTCTAAGACTTTTAATCAACAGGGACTGAAACTTAAAGGGGATGAAGAAATTTATATACCAAACTAAATGGCAATATTTCTGTAAGTTTCTGCAAGTATTTTCATGCTTCTATTACTGTCAGTGAGCATATTCCCACACTGAGAGATAAACTAGAATGGATGCTCTGAGCAACAAACGTCATGCAACAACTTATTCTTGATCTTCATCTCATTTTGACCATTACATATTACACATTCCAGGTAACTACTATGTGTGTATGGATTTATTTAGTTAGCTGCTACCATTTTTTGTAACCATTCATCCATTTCACTGTCATTATCCATGTCCAACATCCCCAGAACAGAAAGTGATTCCATGTCTCTAACCTGGATGGTTAGAAGAGCTGCTCCCTGGCAACCTTTATTTGAAGTTCCTCGGCACTCCAAGTGAAGGGTGATCTGCTCTTCCCGATTGACATAGAGCTTAGGTACTGTGTCCAATATTTCACTATTAAGAGCAACGTGCTGAGATTCCCAGAGAGCTGCAGTTCTGAAAAGCATTTTTTAATGAAGTTATCAAAATCTTTATCAAAAATAGTAATGCTAAGAATTTATAAGCAATAGATGAAACTTCAATTTAATGTGCTGTACAAGGACTTACGAGACTTTCCTAGAAAACAAAAGAAGCTACTAAATGAAATCAAGTTAAAACTTCGAAGTAATAAAGAAATAGGATCATAAGAACAAAACTACTCAAGTCTGTATGAGTTCTTTTTAATTATTCTATTCTACCTGGAAGGTCACTCTCTGCAGGAAATGCAACTATCCACCAGAGAAATAAAAATGGACTGTGGGATGATTCAGTCAGCAAAACAAAGCCCAGCTAAAATCACCACTGAAATTATTTAAAACACAGCCTCTCTTCGACTTATCAAGTTTTGTTTTGGTTTATAATACTGTTATTAAATGACCACATTGACCAAGAACATCTATAGATTCAACTCAGCTGGATTCTCTTAGTAGGATTACTAAAACCAGAAAGTCTCTTTCACTCACAAAGGTAATAGACCCAGAAATCAGATTTCTCTATTGGGCTTTCCAGCACTGCATATTGTACTTACTTCATGAGTGCAAAAGAGTTAACTTCTTGTCGATGAATCTAGGCTAAAGAGAGGTTTAATTTTGAGAAGTATGCCAAATGAGAAAAGAAACTGTTGAAGTTAAATGTCAGCTGATGTAATTTCAATCAATAAAAATAAGACCTGTCTAGTCTTATCTTAGCTAAAGGAGTGGAAGAGTAACACAACAGCGAAGAAGATAAACAAAAACAAGAAGCTTAAGTCAAGTAAGGACAGTCTTGTGTCAACATCACAAATGCTGATGCTGTAAAGGGCACATGAAGACACTGCTAGATACACTAGTGAGACAGAAGGAAAACAGCTATGTCTTACTTGGCATGTCGCTGTAAAATATTAAGGTCCATGCGCATGAGTTGAATTGCTTCTTTCTGACTTACTAGACTGGCAGAGGAAATAACTGGCACAGGAGCTTTCATTGTCTGGAGCGGGAGAGGAGGTTTGGGGTTATCAAACCTCTTCAAGTTATTCATTATCCTCTCTTTGGCTAGAAGAGAAAGTACAAGCAAGTTTTGTTGATAAGAAGAAAAAGTTTAGGAGAAACTGAACAAAAACATTTTTTTGTATGAAACAATTTTAGCAGTAGACAAATATTTCACAAGATTCCTTCCTTTAAAAGAAAAATCACTAAACTGCTGGTTTCGCTGTCAAAGTTTATTTCACATATACAATTTTCATGACCAGCTCCATCACACAAACACTAGGATCCAAGGCCCCACTGCTTTCCTTGTTCCCACAGCCATTCCCACCTTCTACCCTCCTAGTTATCCTCTCAGCACTCCATTTAATCTCCTCATCTAAGAGAGGCTCCCAGACACAGTCTAAGCCTACTTCATCTCCCCTTCCCTACAATTCATCCTCATCTCTACTCTCGTCAGCTCCAATTCGTCTACAATGTACAGCCTCTCTCCAGGTCAGCAATCTCCTCCTGACGATTGTCATTCGGTTCCTTTGTACAAACAGTGCCAACTGGCCTATGAAACTATTACAGTTTTCTTCTACTCCCTCCCTTCTCTTTTTCCATCAGCACCCAAAAAAATGCAATCTCACCATATCTTTAATATATCTACCATAACTACTACCCCCTTCTGTACTAGAATTACCCTTTCTCTGTGCCAAAAATCCAGGGAAAGGCACTGGGAACAACATAAAAACACAACCAAAACAAAACAAAGCAAAACAAAAGAAAACAAAACCAAACAAAAACACACAGAGACAATTACTCTGTTTTCAGTTATAGTGGTTTTCACCTTTGCCTGCTTACGTCTGTCTAAACTTTGTGAAAATTCAACCTCTCTGGACCATGCTCTATAGAGAAGAATCTTCACTAGCTCACTCATGAAGCTCTAGGTACAACAGGACCTGCTGTTCTGTAATGCGGCAAACTTCAAGCCAAAACCATCAATATTAGCCTCTTACATGAGTATCTTACTGAAAACACCGTAAAAATTTCACACATGGGCATGTAGCAACAGGACATTGAAAGACAGTAGATGAAAGGAAGAAGCTCTTCACTGTGGTGATGGTGAGGCACTGAACAGGTTGCCCAAGAGACTGTAGGTGACCCATCCCTAGAAGCGTCCAAGGCTAGCTTGGATTGGGCTTTGAGCAACCTGATCTAATAGAAGGTGTCCCTTCCCATGGCAAGGTCTTTAAGATATCGCACCTACACAAAAGAAACTGTATGAACATCCCTATTCACAGACATCATTATGTTCCTAAAGAAATCAGGGCTTCAACATGGTAACTCTTTTTGGCCTAGTTTCATTAACAACACTCTTATCTCTTACCTGATAAAGGGTTGGTGAAATCTGTTTGCCCTGCAGAAACACAGGTGGTATGCGATTCAAGCTGAACCTGCAGCCAAAGGTTTAGAGCTTCCTGAAACTCATGGTGTATGAGTTCAACATTGACATACTCCATCCACAAATCCTAAAGCACAAAAGAATTACATGTTATCATTCCCATTTGGACAGTACCATATACTGTGTATCCACCCTAGTAGTTGCAGAACTAAACTAAAACTAGATCCTGCAGTTTTAAGTCCTAAGAAAATTATAGAGAAAAAAATCATGTATGTTGAAGAAAAAAGCTGCATAATTGTTATCACATATGCAGATAAGCCAGTGAAAAGTATCTGCGACACTTAAAGAAGAAATCTGACAAGCACACACAATATAATTTCTAACAACTCAGAGAGAAAGGGTACAGACTGATTACACTGTTCCTAAAACAGGAACACAGAAGAAACCAAGAACAGTCTACAACATTATGGCATGATTAACTGTAAACAGGGTAAAGCAGGCTGCATTTCCAGCAGTCATATACACTGGCAGACGTGAGGAAATGCTCCTGCAAAATCTCCCCTCTCGCAGTTTAACTATACTAAAACTTACTGAACAAAATAATATACACTTCCACTTGCTAACTTATATTTGAACCTGACATATTACCCACTACAAACATGACCAAATTCAGCCTCCTGTCTTTTGTTTTTCAATGTTCCAAATTCACTAGTTGTCTAAAATTACTTTAGGACATAAAAAGAATCACAGAACAGTAGAGAATAAAGGACCATGTTCTCACTAAGATATGCAAGAAATCTCATGAGTCCTCACTCAAATATAAAGGAAGATTTGGGATATCATATTTTTAGAAAAGAGGTTAGAGCTGTGAAGGTCTCATGCATGCTCTCTGCATATTAAAGACCAGTGACACCAAGTCTCTCATTACTTTAGAGAAGCCATTTTAACAACTGAAGTGAACTTTAGATCCCACTTCACCTGTTGATTCTGCATGACTTTAGCAAGTCTATGTGCATCATATTGCTTCGGTAAAGAAGGAATGTATGTGTCCCCTTTCTGGAAACTCTCTTCTTCTAACCATAAAACAAAAACATTACAAAGCCTGAGGGAAAAAAAAAAAAAATCAATGTAAACTTTCATTGTATGTATAGCATGTATTACACAGCAGTCTGATTCTGAGGTTTATAATCAAGGCAACAAATAATGCTACAAAGTGACATGGCTTAAATCATCAGTGTTTCCGATGCTTTGTAACTAGCTTACAAAGTCAGTTCAAATACCAGCACTGGAAAGAAACTATTTTGAAGAATACAAAAGGCAATTACTAACAGGACAAATTTTGGAAAGGAAAACATTTATGCAAATAAGCACATGACCCCAGACTGGAACAGTCTGTTATGTTAGGTGTTCTCATCCATAACCCCATTCAAAAGACCAAAGGAAAAACAGAATATATTTGAGCCAGTTCGGCTTCTCTCGCCATGACTTCTCTACAGTGCCCTCTCCCAAAGGTCACACCCAAGCTGAGTTACATTTTTTTAATTTCTCTTCAGACTCTAATTAATTGCTAGTTTATTCTTATTTGCTCCTCTGCTACCACTGTACTTAGAGAAATATACCTTTCTCTAACTGGCATCATTTTACTAAGTGGTACCCTTTTTATAATCATACTAACCAAGCCTTCCTGCAAGGAGGAACTAGAATGCCATCAAATCTTCACACTGTGGTATTAAATATCACTAGTAAACTCCTGTTTTCTGTATCTGTGCCATTAGATGAAAAAATGGGAGTAGTCTAGTTCCAAGAGTCAGCCCTCATGAATTCTATTAATATTCTCCCACCTCTCTAGGTGGTCCAGTGGTCATTAAACTTCCTGAGCATAAGAATTACTTGGTTTTATGTTGTGTTTGTCACTCCAACACAAGACAACAGTGCTAATGTTTTGGTTAAGCAGATATTTCACTTTCCAACTGGCACAGAACATATTTGTCAAAGCTCAGCTTTAGCATACAAACTGGATAAACTGCACTAACTGAACAAGTGTTGAAGTAGCCAGTAAATTCCCTGATGAAGTAATCTTACTGCAACATAAATTTAGGCCCTGATCTGTGACAAATACATACACACGCAGAAAACAGCATTTATAGGGAGTGACAAATATACTAGTAGCATATATGTCTAAACAACAAATATCTTACTAGCATGGGGATACCAGTGATTAAAAAACAAAAGCTCTCTCCTCAGGGAAGGAACATAAAACAATGTTTTACTTTTAGTAGTAATATGAGCTCACTCTCAAACAGAACAAGTTGTATCAACAGAGTAACAGATTTGACCACAGCAAGGCACATAACAAGTGCCTGCAGTACATCTAGGTCAGCTAAGGGTCACATGCCTTTGTGTCTCCCACATCTACGACTGCAGTGTAGTAATTGCTCAGGTGGTTGCACTGAGTAAGACTGAACTGGGAACACTTTCTTTACCTGACAAGTTCCTTATGCAACTCTGGTGAAGTCAGGTGATCGGGTGAGCAGCTCGCCTTCTCTGGTGATCTGTCGCTGCCCTCTGCAGGACTCTCCACTCTTAGTGCTTTACTGGCAGCATGGTGGAAGTCTGCTACCTCTATTAAGCGCTGCTTCATTTCATTTAGTAAGTTAATATGAGCTGCACTCTGGAAAAAACGTCTTCCAATACAGCCATTCACAGGTAATCTAAAATGAAAAAAAAGCACAAAAAGGTCTTGTTTCAAGTGTCAAACCAGTATCTCTGCAACTAAATTGACTCTTCAGAGAAGTTGCTAGTACCCGCTGCTTTCAGGTGCAGTCTCAGTGTGAGACACAATCTCACTGGCAGCACAAATTTAGTGCTTGCCCATCTGCTAGAGCCCTCATTATCAGACTCACCCATACTGTGGTCCTGGTCGGTGAAGGTAAAGGAGGAAGAATTTCTGCCAGATTAGTGGCATGAGAGGATGATCAGCAGGGGTAACAAGGGCCTGGTGAGCCCAGCGGTAAATCATGAGCCTCTGAAGGGAAGGTACAATGGGCAGCTTCAGCTGTGTCTGTGCTTTCTGCAAAAATAACTTTGTCAGACAGTGTTCTGCTGCTGTTCCCTTTAAAAAGCTATCAGAAAGAAGTGATGGAGCTCAGGGAAGAGGTGAGTAGGTTGAGAAACATCAGGGAAAGTGAGAGGGAAATTGATCACTTCCACAAACTGATCTCTACAAAAATGGAATGGGAGGTAACTTCAGGTGGAGCAAAGAATTGTATACCCTGTCATCAGCAAGCCATCCAGCCTTCCTGTAGTGACCCAACGGAGCAGGGTCCACGGGAGCAGATCTCTAACCAATGAAATAAAAGGAGGAAGTGTGTTCCTTTAAGTACACAGCCTACAGCACCCTTGCAGAATAGATACAGGGCTCTGCAGGAGAAACTGGCTGTGGGTGAGGACGAGGGCTCATGAAGGCCAGAAATGCCACCAGGGCCAACTCATCTCAAGCCAGACATAAAAACGGGCAATGAAAAGAAAAATCAACAGGTCATTGTAAAGTGACTCCCTACTGAGTGGAGCAGAGGGCCCAATATGCAGACCAAACCCACTTCATAGGGAGGTCTGCTGTTTCCCTGGTGCCCGGGTAAAGGATGTTGTAGATAAAATTCCTGCCCTTGTAAATCCTGCAGGTTATTACCCACTCCTGATCTTTCAGGTGGGTAGTGACGATGCAGCAATGACAGGCTCACAATCAAACGAGATTTCAGGGCTTTGGGGTAACTTGTAAAAGGATCAGGAGCTCAAGCTGTGTTCTCTTCCCTCCCCCTGACATCAGCCATGGATGAAGGAACATACAGGAAGAGTCAACAGGTTAATTCATGGCTCCGGGACTGGCGTTGCCAACAGGGCTTTGGATTTTATGACCACGGCTCAGTATACAAGGCACTAGAGCTGCGAACAACAAATGGGATGCACTTGTCCTAGAGGTGGAAAAGGGTTCTGGGGCAGGAGTTGGCAGGGCTCATTGATAGGGCTTTAAACTAGATTTGAAGGGGGAAGGGATTAAGAATCTCATGCTTGCCTGTGACAAACAGTGGGGCACCTCACCAGGGGCAGAAGAATGGAGTATTACTAAGAGCTCTTAAGTTGATACCTTGAGGCAAGCCTGAGATGATGCACCAAGACACCCCAAGGAAATCAAGGGGGGTTCGCCTAGGAAGGTGATACATCCAGCCCAACTGAAGAGCCTCTATGCAAATGCATGCAGTTTGGGCAATAAGCAGGATGAACTAAGGCACATTGTGTTGCTGGAAAACCATGACATAGCGGCTGTTACAGAAACCTGGTGGGATGATTCCCGTGACTGGAATGTAGGAATAGATAGGTACAAGCTCTTTAGGAAGGACAGTCAGAGGAGGAGGGGAGGAGGTGCTGCCCTTTACATCGGTGATCAGCTGGAATCAATGGAGCTCCACCTGGAGAAGGATGATGAACTGGTTCAGAGCTTATGGGTTAAGATTAAAAGGAAGATGGGAAGGTGATGTTATAGTAAGCATCTGCTACAGGCCACCCGACCAGCAGAGCCAAGCAGACGAGACCCTCCATAGACAGACAGAAGTGGCTTCACGTTCACAGGCCCTGGTCCTCATGGGGAGATTTCAACCACCCTGACATCTGCTGGAGGGACAACGCAGCAAGACAACAGCAATCCAGGATGTTCCTGGAGTGCACTGATGACAACTTCCTCCTCCAAATGGTAGAGGAACCAACTAGGGAAGGTGCTATGCTGGACCTTGTTCTTACCAACAAGGAAGGGCTGGTGACCAACATTATGGCTCAGGGACAACCTTGGCTACAGTGACCATGAAGCACTGGAATTCAAGATCCTCAGGGCACCTAGGCAGATATATTCTAAGCTTACAACCCTGGACTTGCGGCATGCAAAGTTTGATCACTTCAGGGATCTGATGGCCAAAGTACATTCTGACAAAGCCCTAGAGGGAAGAGGTCCAGAATAGCTGGTCACTTTTCAAAGATCACCTTCTCCGTGTCCAGAAGCCAAGTGTACTAACAAACAAAAAGGCAGGAAAGAGTGCCAGGAGACCTGCCTGGATGAGCAAGGCACTACTGGACACATGATCGCATAAAAAGAATCTATACAAGGAGTGGAAGAAGGGACAGCTAGAATGGGGGGCATACAGGGAAGCTGTCCAGACAGCAAGAGATCTGGTTAGGAAAACTAAAGCTCAGTGGGAATTAAATCCAGCCAGGGAGAACAAGGGGAAGAGTAAACATTTCTACAGATATATTAATGCAAAAAAGGAAGACTAGGGAAGTTGTGGGCTCCCTCAGAAAAGAAGTGGGAGAACTGCTGATGGGTGATATGGAGAAGGCTGAAGTTCTCAACAGCTTCTTGACTTCACTTCAGTCTTCACTGGCAAGGGCTCCTGCCACACCCCCAAAGCCAAAGAAAATAATGGCAGGGGCGGGAAGGTAGAACTGCCTGTGGGAAGTAAAGATCAAGTTCGTGACCATCTGAAAAACCTGAAAGTTACAAGTCCATGGAACCCAATGGGATACACCCACGGGCACTGAGAATTGGAGAATGAAGTTGCTAAGACACTCTCTATTCTATTCAAAAAGTCATGGCAGTCTGGTGAAGTCCCCATTGACTGGAAAAGGAGAAACGTAACCCCCATTTTTAAAAAGGGGAAGAAGGATGATCCAGGGAACTATAGGCCAGTCAGACTCAACCTCTGTGCCTGGTAAGATCATGGAGCAGAACCTCTTGGGGGACTAGTGAGGCAGAAGAATAATGAAGAGGTGATTAGGTATAATCAACATGGCTTCACCAAGGGTAGATTGTGCCTGATGAATCTGGTGGCCTTCTACGAAAAGGTCACGACATCAATAGATAGGGGAAGAGCAACTAGCGTTTTTTCCTAGTTCAGGTGCCAGAGCACTGGAACAGACTGCCCAGAAAGGTTGTGGAGTCTCCTTCTATGGAGGTATTCAAAACCCGTCTGGACACGCTTCTGTGTGACCTGGTCTTGGGAATCCTGCTCTGGCAGGGGGGTTGGACTAGATGATCTTTGGAGGTCCCTTCCAACTCCTAACATTCTGTGATTCTGTGATTCATTCACCTGGACCTGAGCAAAGCCCTTGACACTGTCCCACATGATATCCTGGTCTCCAAGCTAGTGGCCTATGAGTTCAATAGGTGAACCACTCGCTGGATAAGGAATTGGCTTGATGGCCACACCCAAAGAGTGTCTGTCAATGGATCCATGTCCAGGTGGAGGCCAGTGACAAGCGGAGGCCAGTGACAAGTGGAGTCCCTCAAGGATCAGTACTGGGACCAGTCTTGTTCAACATCTTCGTCGGCAACATGGACAGTGGCATCGAGTTCTCCCTCAGCAAGTTTGCAAACGACACCAAGCTGTGTGGAACGGTTGATACACTAGAGGGGAGGGATGCCATCCAGAGGGACCTGGACAGGCTGGAGACGTGGGCCCATGCCAACCTCATGAAGTTCAACAAGAACAAGTGCAAGGTCCTACATCTGGGT
>VWZX01008813.1:68183-79797 GCA_013399015.1 Galbula dea
GACCACTGAGGGACTCCACTAGACACAGGCCTCCAACTATACCCCATCCCATTGACCACAACTCTCTGACTTCTGTCCTTCAACCAGTTCACAATCCACCTCACCACCCAATCAACCAGACCACACTTCTTCAGTTTAGTTGCAAAGATGCTGTGGGGGACAGTGTCAAACACTTTACTAAAATCAAGATAAAACACGTCCACTCCTCTACCCTCATCTATCCACCTGGTTATGTCCTCAGAAAAGACTATCAGGTTGGTCAAACATGACTTCCCCTTGGTAAGCCCATGCTGACTGCTCCTATTGACCCCCTTATCCTTGACATGCGTAGAGACAGAGTTGAGGGTAAAGTGTTGAGGTGAGGCCGACCGGTCTAGAATTACCCAGCTCCTCCTTCTTGCCCTTTTTGAAGACTGGAGTGACATTTGCCTTCCTCCAATCCCCAGGCACCTCTCCTGTCCGCCAGGAGTTACCAAAGATGATGGAGAGTGGCCTGGCAATGACTTTTGCCAGCTGCCTTAACACCCACTCAACTACAAGCTGGAAAATAATGCAAACTTATGAGGGGGGCAAATATAAAATTTCTATTTCTCATATAGATGCTCAATGTAAGACTAACAGTATCTTCAGAAAGGTCTGTAGGTGCAAAATACCCGAGTTGCTACATTATGTTTTTCTAGCAGTATCAACACAGCACAGCTTTTAAAAAGAGAAAAGAAACTAAGGTCTTGGCCTGCAGTTTTTCCTATCTGTAACTATCAATAAGCTATTTATTCCCTTTAATTCTGAAGAAGGAATACCTGTTTTATGCTTTCAGAAAGCAGCCCAGCATACGGTTTCTGGGAGAGGTGTTTCTGATATGCTTCTAGGACCATCAAGGCAACTTCAGAATGGACAGCTGGATCCAGATGAAGAGCATCATGCTAAAACCAGAATCACATGACAAAACTTTGCCTCATGTAAAAGGTCTTTACAACTTTACCATTCAATTGCACTATGGAGAAATAAATCTTAATTTAAGCAGCCAGAAAGAGATTATGTGTGGTAATACAAGGCAAAATCTTGGCCAGTGAGAAAAATCTTGGGCCAACGTTGAAGAATAATGAGCTCACACTGGGCAATACAAAGCCCATTAGCTGGATTATTTCCAGAAAAAAGTGACCATAATCACTTCTCATACACATTTAGTGGATTTACAGCAATTAACCCAAAGATCTACAGATAGAAATTTTAAGAGATTAAGAATTCAAAGCAATTTCCAGTGTCTTACATAGGACAGACACTGGAAATCTTGCCTTTAAAAACAAAGCAAAACCAAAAAACCATTGCACATTTTTTGTATCAAACCACAGTAATTCCTTTTATCAACTGCCACATTAAAGAACTATTTTTCCCCATATGAAAGCACACAGACATGCAACTTATTGTATAGCAAACATCTCACAGTTAACAATCCCTACTATTCCTTTGTTTTCACGTGTCATCAAGAAATGGAGAAAAAGTAAGGCAATCCTCACATACAAGTACCAGCACAGTGACCAGCAGAGTTCAGAATGATCTAACACAGAGATTACAATGCTAATAGGACCACTGAAGACAGGGAACAAGACTTTCCTTCCTTTCTATTTCTGTTTGGTTGGACAGTGAACTGATGGATGCTCCTAGAGTAACCCATCCTATGGAATATTTTCCAATCATTTAAATGAAGTTCAGGCCTTTGAAATATCAAATTTCATTCATTAGTTTTCTTACATTGTGAAAAATGTACCTTGATAGCAGCCTGCAAACTAGTCACACATGTCTTATACACACTTCTTAGACGATTCCTCTATTTCTGCAGCCTGAAATGTTTTAATCAAGTGACTCACAAAAACCATCCTGTCCACTGCTTCCTCTTGTTTAGAGAGAGGAAACTCCTGCTTACGTATTGGTTAAAACCTCAGCTGCAACACTACAAGAAAGCAACACAAGGAAAGCCTCAGGCATAATGCTGCAAAACTACTGTGAAGTTCCCATCCTATGCCATCAAGTGTTCAGCTATTGTATAAAAGCATGTCATCAACCATTTTCAAATTCAGTTATAGTTTGAGGTTGACTAATATTTTTACTCTGTAAAAGTTAACATGGTCAGGCCTCCTGTTTTTAATACATACATGCTCACCAAATCCCCAGTTTAGACCTTCCAAGATAACGCAGGCTAGTTTATTCTCCACTGTCGCTAGGCTGTAATTTAATAACCAGTCACGCATCACTGCTATCTCAGACGAGGAAGGCTTCCACAGGTACAATGGCAGTTCTTTAAACAGATACAAAGAAACCTTTGAAGGCAGAAAATAAAAAGACTAATCAGTAATCTGCATAGAACAATAATCAATGTTATGCCTTTCTATTTTAAGTAATGGTAAGATCAAAAAAACATGGACAGGTCTTTAATATGACCCATTCATACCAAGATGTTGGAGATCAGGTCTGTACCAGGCCTGGAGGGGCAGGTAACCAGACAGCCATTGGGCCTCAGGTGACAGTCACTCAGGCAGATAGTGAGCCTGCGAAAGCAGGTGCAGCAGAGACACAACAAGAGGCCTTGAAGATAACTCTGGAATTCAGTAAACAACTTTGGATGTTCTATGAGAATGGAAGAAGAGACTGTTAACATGCTGCAGTTATGCTGCAGAAGAACACTTTGCAGTGGGCATCTGAGGTCCGAGATGAAAAAGAAGAAAGGATGGTTAAGGCCAACTTTATCCCCAGATAAAATATGGACGTAGAAGTATTAGAGTGCAATGTAATAGTATTGAAATGTTAGGTGAGTATGTACAAGTATAGAAAATGTTTTAAGACTACGTTAATTAGTTCCCTGCATGCTCCTTGCCCTGTAGGTTTAAAGATCCCCGCGCGTGGTGTGACAAAAGTAGTTAATGAAAACAAAATCTCGGAGAAGTGGCCATTTCTGCCATTTCTCATACTACTATCCACTTCCCTTTTACCCTGTAGATGAAGAGGACTAAAGAATAAAGACCCTGTCTTGTGATACAGTCGAGCTGTCTTTTCCTACCACCAAAACCTACAGACAGCTAGGACCAAAAGTCCTAGTTAGAGAGCTGTGTCGGCAAATGGCACCCCAGATGGGACTCAAGAGTTGGTTTCTAATATTTAGAAACAGCCTGAGAAGGCCCGGGGGTTTTGGCATGGTAGAAGTTACAGGTCTCCTGCTCCGGCCACATCGTGCGACCGAACTTGGAAGGAAGGCACCACAGTCCCTCGCCACTAGACAGGAGGTGAGCTGTCGTGAACTCGGCACTCTGAGGAGGGGTGCTGCTCTTATGGGGTCAAATATGTCCTCTGAACAGAAGGACATTTTAGAAACTATGAGACACCTGCTTAAGGGGCACGGATCAAAAGTAGACAAAGTGCCACTACAAAATTTGCTTTTATGAGCACAGAAAAATCAACCCGGATTGACTATAAGAAACATTTTTGACACGTCAGAGTGGGATCACATAGGAGTTAAGCTCTGGGATGCTGCTATGCGGGGGGATCAACAAGCAGCAGGCATCTTAAAACTGGCGTACCGTTTATGAGACTTTAAAGGGTTGATTTGTTGAGCGTTTGCCACCTCCAGAGCATAAAAAGTTTGAGAACCCTGCCAACTCACCCCCGGAGGCGGAAAAACAGCAGGAGCCTGGGGGTCCGGGGGAGGGTGTCTCTGGCAGCAGCAGAATTTTTTGCTGCGCTGTCCACAGATAGCCCTGGCTCCCCATTGCAAGGGAGGAACAAACTAACGCCCCCTGTCACATCACTTGAGGGGGGCGCAGAGTCCCTGTGGGAGGGGAGGAGCAAGTCAACGCCCCTTGTTGCATCACCCGAAGTGGGTGTGGATTCCCCGCCTGTGGGGTGGAGTAAGCCAGATGCAGAAGTGGTGTTACACCAAAATGGTTCCGACTCTCACCGGAAGGGGCGGGGTAACTTCGTACCGGAAAAAGGATCGATGGTGAAATCATTGTTCTCTGCTAATAGATCCGTGTCAGCACATAAGTCCTATTCTAATTTTGGACTGAGCCCTGGCTTTGAGGAAAAAGGGTCCTCTGATTTAGAGGACGATCGGGATATGTTATCCCTGCAGCCTTCACAAAGATGGGTGTCTATGATAGAGCAAGCGACGGAAGCTGGAGATTTAGAAATGGCAGAGGCTTATCCTGTGGTATTAGCACCGAACCAACTACCACACTGGGAGCCGATCCTGTATTCAATTATGAAAGATTTGCGGAAAGCAGTTTCTATGGGCTGGAGGCTCCGTTTACTAGGGGACTTTTAGATTCACTATTCAACACCTTCGTTCTACTCCCCTATGACTGTGCTCAAATTGCAAAAATGCTGCTTACCACCATGCAGTTTTACATTGTTTGAAGCAGAATGGAAGGCACTTGCTAGAAGGCAGGCTATGGAGTTGTTTCCCATGGCTGGAATGCCGGTTAGACAGACAGAGAATATTCTTCACGGGCAACGTCCTCATGCATCTATAAATGCCCAAGTGCATATTCCTATACCTGATTTGGCTATAGCTCAGGCTTTAGCTTTAAGAGCTTTTAAAAAGATCCCAGATTCAGCAGGGGTTGCCCAGTCCTTCTCCACGATCAAACAGGAAGTGAAGGAGCCGTTTATGCAGTACGCAGAGCAGCTGCGAAATGCCATCAACAAACAAATCGATAATGTGGTGGCTCAGGAAATTGTTTTCAAAAGTATTGTAATTGAGAATGCAAACAAGGACTGTCAGAAAATCCTACATACTTTACATAATGCCACAATTGCTGAAATGCTGGAAGCCTGCCGGAATGTGGGGTCTCAAGCCTCTAAAAAGGCAGCCGCCAGTGACATGATTGTTGTAGTAAAAGATCGCTCTCTAGAATCCCCGCCACAGCCGTTATGTTATGGTTGCGGGCAGAAGGGACATTTTAAAAAGAACTGTCCTTTCAACAAATACCATCCCAAGCCTGCAGTTTGCTCTCGCTGCCGCAAGGGGTCGCACTACGCTAAAGAGTGCTGCTCCAGGTATGCTAAAGACAGAACACCAAAACACAAGAACCAGGGAAACTGAGGAGCGAGCGCGTAGAGGAGTCGAGCGAAGACAAACATAACCTCCCAAACATGGACTCTTCCCTTAAATCTATGGAAAAGTTAAAAACATTCTCGAAAATCAGTTCAGGACTGGATATAGGGCCTTGTACATTTGTAGAACTGATTGAAAATGAAGTGCATGTAGTTCCAACACGTGTCTACGGGTCTCCAGGAGATGGCCACGAGGTTCTACTTGTGGGCTGTGTGTCCAATTCGGCACTTGGAATCTATGTACTGCTAGGAATCATCGAGGCAAATTACACTGGGGAGATCAAAATGATGGTTTGGACACCTTCACCTCCGGTTCGCATAGAAGCAGGTACCCCCATTGCTCAAATCATTTCACTACATGCTTATCTATCAATTACAGTTCTGACCAACTGCAGAGAGTGGATCAAGGGACTACAACAAATGAGCAGAGGTTAGAAGACTTCCTTTCCTGGGTAAGACCTCTATCTGCTGAACATCCTATCCTGCGATGTTCATTGTACAATGCAGGAAGAAAAGAAACGATCCATCTCAGAGGTTTGGCAGACACGGGTGCTGATGTAACAGTCATCTCTATTCGGGACTGGCCACCTTTTTGGGCTCTTATGGAGCCAGAGAAAGCATTAAGGGGTGTGGCAGGTGTTACAGCACCTAAACAGAGCTTACATCTAATTATCATCACAGGCACTGAGGAAAGATCACCGGCAGTTCATCCGTTTGTGCTGGACTTACCAATAACATTGTGGAGCAGAGATGCATTAGGCCAATGGGGGCTAAGCCTGACAACAAATTTATCATAGGGGCCACTGAACGACAGGTAGTCCCCACCCTGACATGGAAGACAGATGAACCTGTGGGGGGGATCAATGGCCACTGAAAAAGGACAAGCTGCAACAGTTGCATTTACTAGTGCAGGAACAGCTCACACCAGGACATATCTGTCCTACTAGCAGCCCATGGAATTCACCGGTTTTTGTCATCCAGAAAAAGAGTGGCAATTGGCGTCTATTACATGATCTTAGACACATTAATGCAATTATTGAACCCATGGAAGCTTTGCAACCAGGCCTGCCTTCACCATCCATGTTACCCCAAAACTGGCCATTAGTTATCACTGACTTAAAAGACTGTTTCTTTTGTATTCCATTGCACCCAGAAGATGCAAGGCGATCTGCATTTTCAGTTCCATCAATGAATGCCAGCGAACCACATGCTCGCTATCACTGGCGAGCTCTTCCACAGGGGATGAAAAACAGCCCCACCATATGCCAGCTGTATGTTGCTGCAGCCTTGTCTCCAGTATGTCAACAGTGCCCAGAAGTTTACATCTATCACTACATGGATGATATCCTGATCTGTGCAACCAACACAGACCCACTACAAGAAGCTGTGAAAGCCACAATTAAAGCAGTCAATGCCTACGGCCTCCAAGTATCTCCAGAGAAGGTACAACGTGAGTCACCATGGCACTACCTTGGATGGAAAATCACAGAAACTTCTATTCATCCACAGCATATTTCACTGTCCATCACACTGGAAACTCTCAATAATTTACAGAAACTGCTAGGAATCATCAACTGGCTTCGACCGATTCTTGGAACTTCCACAGATGAACTTCGCCCACTGTTCAACTTACTGAAAGGAGACCCAGAACTAACATCGCCCAGACATCTAACACAAGAAGCGGTAGCAGCTTTATATTCTGTTGAGCAAAAGCTTGATTCCTGTCAAGGTGAACACCGACTCTTAAATGAGCCAGTGGTATTAGTTATTTTAAAGGGGCCTTCCCAACCTTTTGGCCTTCTAGGACAGTTATATAAGGATAACAAACTTTTCTGCTTGTGGGAATGGATTTTCCTAGCTCATCAATTTACAAAAACATTAACAACTCAGCCAGAAATGATTTCACATATTTTACAAAAGAGTCGCCTTAGATGCTGGGAACTTGCAGGGTGTGATCCACACATTGTTTACCTGCCAGTAACAACAGAACATTTACAGCGGCTAGAAAAGGGGATTTTTGAGTTTCAGGTTGCAATAAGTGACATTAAAGGTCAATTGAGTATTCAACTGCCTCCTTGTTCTTTTTTACAGAGCTTAAACAACTTTCCATTGAGGCTGAAAACACACTGGTCTCCAGTTCCTTTAACAGGTGCCACAACCGTTTTCACAGATGGTTCAGGAAAAACAGGAAATGCTGTTATACTATGGCAAGAAGATGGTAGGTGGAAGCAGGACACACATCATGTCGAAGGATCACCAGAGATTGTAAAGTTATCAGCAGTTGTTCATGCACTCACACTATTTCCTGGTCCTTTAAATATCATATCTGATTCAAAGTATGTAGTAGGGGTAGTACAGAGAATTGAACATTCTTAAATTTAAGAGAAATTAGTCACAAGATCTTATTTGCCCTATTTAAAAAATTACTGTTTGTAGTAGAGAAGAGGCAATCTTCATACTTCATCATGTATATGCATTCACACACTTCACTGCCTGGTCCTATTTCAGAAGGTAATCAATGTGCTGATGCACTAGCAGGACCAGTAATTGTGCCTCAGAGATTTGAACAGGCTAAATTATCACATCAGTTCTTTCACCAAAATGCTAAGGCATTAAAAAAGCAATTTGACATCACCATGGAACAAGCTCATTCTATCATAGCCACTTGTCCAGATTGTCAATTACTTACTACTTTAGCTCCTGAACAATCCCTCGAGGACTAGAGCCCTTACAAGTATGGCAAACAGATATCACACACATAGCCTCCTTTGGTAACTTGAAACATGTGCACATCTCAATAGATAAATTTTCAAGTTTCATAGTAGCTACAGCACATCAAGGAGAAAAAACCCGAGACCTTCGGCGTCACTTTGTCACAGCCTTTGCACATATGGGAGTGCCTAAGGAAGTTAAGACCAATAATGGCCCTTGTTATGTATCCAGTAGAACCAAGGAGTTTTTCGATCAGTGGGGGAATACAGCATGTAACAGGAATCCCACATTCTTCTACAGGTCAGGCTGTAGTTGAATGCGCACACTGCACACTTAAAGACATGTTACAGAGACAGAAAAGAGGAAGTGCAGGTTTGTCTCCTCCAGAGTGTTTAAACAAAGCTTTGTATGTGCTCAATGGTGGGAAATCTTACTCCAGCACAACGTCATTTTGTTCCAGCACCTGTGCCCACAGACCAAAAGGCCAGTGTTATGTTCAGGGATCCACTCACTCATGAGTGGTTGGGTCCCTGTCCTCTAATAACCTGGGGAAAGGGTTATGCTTGTGTCTCCACAGATAGCGGACCAAGATGGATTCCAGCTCGCTATGTGCGACCTTACTCTGCACCATCTCCGTGATAACAGCTCTACCTTCAGAATTGATCACTCCTGATGAGAAGAACCTCCGGGTCACCTTGGCTAATGCAACTGGAACTGATACCTTGTGTCTATCTGTAGCCACACCAGCTGATCCATTTCCTACTTGTCTTGTAGGCCTTCCCTTCAATAGTAGTCAGTGGGTTGCCTTCTCACACAACCATCTATCTCAGTGCTCTGGTTTGCACCAGGCACCTTACATGAAATGTGTCAAAGGGCAAAAGCCCAAATTTCGTTTTCCTCAAATTTTATCTGGGGATAAAGTTGGCCTTAACCATCCTTTCTTCTTCTTTTTCATCTCGGACCTCAGATGCCCACTGCAAGGTGTTCTTCTGCAGCATAACTGCAGCATGTTAACAGTCTCTTCTTCCATTCTCATAGAACATCCAAAGTTGTTTACTGAATTCCAGAGCTATCTTCAAGGCCTCTTGTTGTGTCTCTGCTGCTTTCTGCTTTCGCAGGCTCACTATCTGCCTGAGTGACTGTTACCTGAGGCCCAATGGCTGTCTGGTTACCTGCCCCTCCAGGCCTGGTACAGACCTGGTCTCCAACACCAAGTCGTATCATAACATGGTCTGGTCTAGTCTAGTTTTAACTAGGTGCCTGCTTTAAATGATGGACATTAGCACTTACCATTCCAACTTTCTCTATGGTGTCTCTAACTTGATCCAGAAGCACAGAAATAATCTGTGTATGGATGGTGGCAATTGCTCCCAACAGTTCTCGACCAACTTTTGAAAACGTCTCTCTTGTGGAAGGACTAACATAGGACACCTGAGAAGATGAGCAGAGGAAAGTTACTGGGTATGGCTGAGCTTCCCTGACTACAATAAAATGTCTTTTAGGAAACACAGAACTAAATTACTCTTGCTGATCCGATATAAAGCTCATAAATACCAATATTAATATTGAAACTGAATGCCCTAGAATATATGAAATTAGTGCATCAAAGTGCCAAAACCAAAGTCCAAAACAATACATAAAAGCAACACTACCACACAGCCACTGAAATATAAATAAATATATAAATAAATGAAACCACAAACAAAAAAAAAAAATCTACACACCACAACGGAAAAGACAGCACACAAGGAATTTCAGAGCTACAAGTTAGATCTGTGTGAGAACAATAAAGCAAAACAAGGATATTTGTGTTCATTTGTTTCATTCTGCCTTGGTCTACAGAAAAGCTATTCTTCCAGAAGAACACGTAGTTTCGGACATTTTAATTCAGCACTAGATTATTAACCTCAGAAGCAGCACTTTCTTAGTTCCACTGCAGAACAAACTACAGAAGCCATGAGTGTTTCACACCTTCCACAGTTAGGAAAAGAGCACATGCATTCTTTTCCTGAATGGACCAGTAACATTGCTCACCTCATATATCTCCAGAACAATGATTTTGATAAAATCCTCATCAACATCTGCCCGTTTTGTTTGTGCCATCTGAGCGAATGTGGTGAGCAGACAAATTTCTTCTGAACAGTTCATTGATTTGAGATACTTCTCAAAATTTTCAAGATGCTCTGGGTCTAGAAAAAAGTCACATGAAAGAAGCATGATAAAAGAAGTGTTATAGGACATTTATCATCAACCTATGTGCATTTACTGCCAGTCCAATCCCAGAAATGGAATTAATGACACAGGAATTACCATAATCAGGTTAGAATTCTCTCTTTGGAAGTGGCTAGTATCAGATGCTTTAAAAAGGGGTTGTTGTCAGGTCTGCACCAGTGGGCCAGTGTTCTAGTGCTACTATTAATACAGACCGGAAGGCCTCCCCCCCAGGGTAGAATTGGAAAGCTCAGCTCACTCCCTGAAATGCCTGGATACTAATGCACGCAGCATGGGGAATAAACAGGAGGAGTTAGAAATCCATGTGAGGTCAAGGGGTTATGATCTGGTGGCAATTTCAGAGACATGGCAGTACGGCTCTCAAGACTAGAATGTGGTCATGGATGGCTATGTCCTTTTCAGGAAAGACAGATCTACAAGGGGTGGTGGAGGAGTTGCTCTTTATGTGACAGACCAACTGGAATGTACTGAGTTCTGTCCAGGGGTCAATGAGGGGAGAGTTGAGAGTTTATGGGTGTGAATTAAGAGGTAGGCTACCATGGGTGATACTGTTGTGCGTGTTTATTACAGGCCACCTGATCAGGATGAGGAAGATGATGAGGCTTTCTCCAGGCAGCTGACAGCAGCCTCACAATCACAGGCCCTGGTCCTTATGGGGGATTTTAACTACCCAGATGTTTGCTGTAATGTCTACTCAGCCAGCCATTCATTGTCCAGGAGGTTCCTCTAGTGCATTGATGGTAACTTCCTGATGCAAGTGGTGGATGAGCCCACTAGGNTAGGCTACCATGGGTGATACTGTTGTGCGTGTTTATTACAGGCCACCTGATCAGGATGAGGAAGATGATGAGGCTTTCTCCAGGCAGCTGACAGCAGCCTCACAATCACAGGCCCTGGTCCTTATGGGGGATTTTAACTACCCAGATGTTTGCTGTAATGTCTACTCAGCCAGCCATTCATTGTCCAGGAGGTTCCTCTAGTGCATTGATGGTAACTTCCTGATGCAAGTGGTGGATGAGCCCACTAGGAGGGGAGTGCTGCTGGACCTCATAATCACTAACAAGGAGGGTCTCATTGAAAGGGCAGAGGTTGAGGGCAACCTTGGCTGCAGTGACCATGAGATGGTAGAATTCAGGATCTTCTGTGGTAGGAACAGGATACCTAGTCAGATCACAACCCCAGACTTCAGCAGGGTCCACTTAGATCTTTTCATGAAATTGCTAGGGGAAATCTCATGGGACAGGGTACTAGAATATAAAGGGGCCCAAGACAGTAGGTTAACATTCAAGGACCAACTCTTCCAAGCTCAAGATCAGAGCGTCCCAAAACAGAGAAAATTGAGGAGGGGAGCCAGGAAACTCGCATGGTTAGGTAAGGAAATGCTGGGCAAGCTGAAGTGGAAGAAGAGAGTCTCCAGACCATGGAAGGAGGGACTGGCCACATGGCAAGAGTACAAGACTGTTGTCAGAGGTTTTAGGGAAGCAACTAGGAAAGCTAAGGCCTCTCTGGAATTAAACTTTGCAAGGGGATGTCAAAGACAATAGGAAGGGCTTCTTCAAATACA
>VWZX01008813.1:80747-143455 GCA_013399015.1 Galbula dea
CTGGGTCTCTTTAGCTTGGAGAAGAGGAGGCTAAGGGGTGACCTCATCTATGCTTTTAAGTATGTGAAGGGTAGGTGTCACGAGGATGGGGTCAGGCTCTTCTTGGTGAAGCCCAGTGACAGGACAAGAGGCAATGGTTGTAAGCTGAAGCACGGGAGATTCTGTGTGAACACACATAGAAATTTTTTTCCAGTTCAGGTGCCAGAGCACTGGAACAGACTGCCCAGAGAGGTTGTGGAGTCTCCTTCTATGGAGGTATTCAAAACCCGTCTGGATGCGCTTCTGTGTGACCTGGTCTAGGGAATCCTGCTGTGGCAGGGGGCTTGGACTAGATGATCTTTTGAGGTCCCTCATAGCTCCTAATATTCTGTGATTCTGTGGCAAGGTGCAAGAAACATCGTAATATGTAGTTGAGCCCATATGACTCAGTAAACATGCTAGTAATTAATAACAAAAGCTAAAACTGCTTTAAGAACAGCCAGAACTCTTTTTTTTACACTGTTTTAACCAGGTAATATCAATTTTCCACAGGAAGAATGGCCTGAATCTTTCTGCTTTTTATAAATGTTACAATGGTTTTGGTTTCTATTACCTATTATGTAATGAAGAAATTAATTCATAGACTCATAGAATGGCCCAGGTTGGAAGGGACCTCAAAGACCATTTAGCTCCACCGCCTTGCCATGGGCAGGGCTGCCATCCACTACACCAGATTGCCGAAGGCCATATCCAACCTGTCCTTGAACACAGCCTGGGATGGAGCAGCCACAACCTCTCTGGGCAACCTGCTCCAGTGTCTCACTACTGCCTGGGTAAAGAATTTCTTCCTGACATCCAATCTAAATCATCCCTCCCACATTTTGAAGCCATTCTCCCTTATCTTATTGCTTTGTACTTGGGTAAAGAGTCTCTGTACCCCCCCTTCTATAGGATTTTTCTAGGTGCTGTAGGTATTCAAATTATATGAAAGGATTATAGTTGAAATCAGCATGCTGTCAGGACAAAACTATAACTAAGCACACCATAGCACAAAAAAAATGCTTTGATCAAGCAGACAGTCTGTCCATTCCACATCCATGATCTCAAGCAGCAATTAAACTGGGGATATCATTCTCTGTCAATTACAAATAAAAATACTTCAGGCATCTCCCCTCAGCCTAAATTATGTCCAAGCGTTACACAGAAAGGTCAGTTTCAGTTTCTCAAACTCAAGAAAATTACTTAATGTACTTGCTTGGAAAATATCTCTAAAAATAGGGGATTGAAGTTGCATGGGACAGGAAGGCTGAGAAATGCTTTCACTTGAATTCAAGGCAGGTTTCCTCTTTAAACCCAACTGTGACACACTGCCAAATGCAAATAAACACTTCATTCCTCAGGGTGGGAGACAACAAGAAGGAAAAGGTACAGAGAAACCTGAACAGGACTTTAAAATCATTTTTATTTATTCAAAGTAACTTTCAATAGACTGTGGTGCAAAACAAGCACTGAAAGCTGCACTTGAATTGTAAGATGGTTTGGGAAGTGGACTTCTCCCTCTGAAGTGTAACATGCCAGTAAATACTATTTACAGTGATCTTATCATAGCAGTTGAATATACTGAAAAAGCACTCACTGGGTCACTCAACTACTTCGTCTGCACATGCACGTGCTCATCATGCTCGTGATTAAACACTTCCACAGAGGTTACATTCTATTTTAAGGGCTTTCAACAATTTTGCAACTGTACTTCAACCTGAGAAGGTCAGACTTGTACAGCCAAAACATCTCACGAACAGTATGCTAGAGGATTGTCAAGAGTTTTTCTACACCAAAAGACAGGCTGAGAGAGTTGGGGTTGTTAAGCCTGAAGACAAGAAGGCTCCAGGGACACCTTGCGGAGTCCCTCCAGTACTTAAAGTGGGCCTACAGGAGAGACGGGATGGAACTATTTATCAGGGAGGGTAGTGACAGGATAGGGGGTAATGGTTTTAAACTGAAAGAGGCTTGGTTTAGATTAGATATTAAGAAAATTCTTTATGGTGAGGAAGTTGAGGCACAGGAACCAGTTGCCCAGAGAAGTTAACTGCCCCATCCCTAGCAGTGTTCAAAACTAGGTTGCATGAGGCCTTGAGCAACCTGGTCTAGCAGAAGGTGTCCCTGCCCATAGCAGGAAGGTTGGGCTAGATGGTTTTTAAGATTCCTTCCAACCAAACCATTCTTGGATTCTATAAACAACGCTCCTGATAGAAACAATAGACATATAAGGTATTTCTCATTCATTTATCTCCCTTTCATAATGCTGCCTTTTATCTTTACAGCAGAATTTACAAAGAACTCTGGGTTTTGTTGTTGCTGTTTAGGGTTTTGGGTTTTCTTTAAGGTAATGTAGGCAGATTAAAAAAAAAAGACTACACTATTACTATAGATAAAGACAAAGCAGAATCATTGAATCATAGAATGCTTTGGGTTCAAAATGGCATTTAAAGGTCATCAATCCAATCACCATGGACTGACCCATATCATGAGGAAGGTGTAGGACATGCAAGTATTGAATGGCTACAACAGCATTTGTCATATTAGCACAGTCCATTAGGCGCAGATCAGCTAGGTAACAGAGGAAGTGTTTTAGAGGGGAACAGAAGAGAAAAATGGGGTCTGGTAAAGCTAAGTACAAAGACCATAACTGGAAGGAGGAGGGCTTGTGCCAGCTACTGAGCACAGGTACACTAGACCTCCTCTGCAGTCACAGCTCTGCAATCTCCCAGATTTTTGCTTCAGAGGCACTTTCCTCTTCTCTGTACCTGGGGCTGTCTGGGGGCTCCACATGCTGCAGACCCCGCATCAACCACAAACCCACAGCAAGCCATAGCTTGGGACTGAAGGATGGCAACAAGGAAAAGGGGAGCAGCCAGACCCCACCTAAATCCTATCATTTCACAGTGAAGCAATAACATCTTCACCACACAGCTACTACTTGAGCCAGTTTGTTCCCTCCTCTGCACATTTGATGATACTACAAGTTCAGAGAGACCCTAAAAATCAGTGGCTCCTCATATCTTGGTACTAGCAGTAAAGAAACTGAAAACAGAAATGTTTTTCAGCACATTCTCACTGACAATTGCACAGAAGGAAAGCAAAACTGTTAATCCTTTATTTATAAAACTTACAGAGAACACATGCTTGTATTCACACAGGTATCAAACATTAAGAAGAAACTACTAGGTCATTGTTTGTTTGTGAAAATGTGTATGCCACACTAAGTTTACTAACATTTGGTCCAACCAAGAATACATTAGGCAACCAGACTTCCCATACTTCGACATGGGGTTATTTTATATCTGATAGCTCTTATAGTCCAGAGATCATCCCAGTTAAGTGCAGCTCCATCACTACACTCCTATCCCTTAAAAGCACCAATGCTCCCATCTCTGTACCTGCAAGATCTAAAGCTCCCATCAATTACCAAGGCTTGCTACTACCTGTAGATTCATCACTCTTAACATTTCTCAAACTTAATTTGGGAAGGGAAATCAACAAAAAGGTTCTCTCCCAAGAGAATGTTAATGTCATGGTCTTCTAAGGCAAGAACTACAGAAAACTAAGTCAGCATTATATTGGTGGCAGTCAAAAGTAGCTATTTCAGAAGATCAAATGGATTTCACCAAAAGAAGGTTGATATTCCCTGTCTAGACATTTAAGAAGAAACTGTGCTGACACAATGCATTGAGGAGACTGAATAGGATAAAAATATCCTGCACAAGCATACCACGAACTTTAGAAGTTAGCTAGAAGTAAAACAAAGTCTGAACAAAAGAAAACAATTTTTTTTCTTGAAGCAGTGTTTGTTACTGTCAGAGTTGCAACCCTCCACACTACCACATTCTCTTTGTTTGAGACATAGCAAAAATTTATTGCAAAAACAAAAATAAAGAAGTCCTACTGAAACAGTGTCACTGTTACTGTTTTGGCTAGCAAGTGCTAATCAGATCAGCACTTCATAAAGCATATACAGCTATAGTCTTGATATCTCTCTTCCACGCCGCATAAACGGCATTAAGTGTTGAGAAAGCTTGCACAGAGCTAAAAGACTCAGAAATCTCTAAAAATCATCATTTTCTTCTGCTTCTCCATCAAAAAGCTTTGGTTAATGTGCTGACAGCTATCTGAAAACTGAAACTGACAGAGTGAGATTTGCTCTCCCTGGGGACAGGAAAGAAGTTACTGCTTTGTTTACCTGTCTCCCTGTCAATCAAGCCGTGAAATATTTTCCATGAAGGCAGCAGCAAAGGGAAAGTAGCATTCCAGCTGGCTTCTAAATAACTCTGATATAGCTGAAGCCACCACAATCACTGTGGAGATCAACACAGGATAGAAGTTAAGGGGAAATAGAAAGAAAAGGTAACATGTAGGACCAGAAAAAGCATCAGAGTAAAAAGTGAGATAAGGGAAGCATCTATAATTGTGGAAGATAAGCAGATCTCTCACAATTTAAGTTACTGAAGCCAAAACTAGCAAATTTAGGGGGGGAAAAAAAGCCCAAGAGGACTGGGGTATTTCTAGAACTACCAACAGTTCAACAGTCAATAGCTAAAAAAACAAACAAACAAAAAAAAAAACACAAAAAACCTACATACAATAAAAACCCAACACCACCTACACAACACAAAAAAACCCCACGCTCCATTTAAGTGATAAATTCTGTACTTTGGGATTTAAATCTCACTCTCCAAATACTATTGAAGGTCAAGACACAAGATGTACCTGCTGAATTGCGACTCTTACTGCTCTCTGAAGAGGTCAGTAGCAGTCTCATAGACTCATAGAATGGCTCAGGTTGGAAGGGACCTTAAATATCATCTAGTTCCAAACCCCCTGCCATGGGCAGGGACATCACTCACACTAGACTAGGTTGCCCAGGTTCACATCCAGCCTGGCCTTAAACACTGCCAGGGATGGGGCCTCCACAACCTCTCTGGGCAACCTGTTCCAGTGCCTCACCACCTTTTGGGTAAAGAACCCCCTTCTAATCTCCAGCCTAAATTTCCCCCCCTTCAGCTTATATCCATTCCCCCACGTCCTGCTGCAATCTGAGCAGGTGAAAAGTCTCTCTCCTTCTACCTTATAATCCCCTTTCANTGGGCTGCAAGTGCACATTGCCGGCTCATGTCCAGCTTTTCATCTATCATGACCCCCAAGTCCTTCTCTGCACGGCTGCTCTCAACAAGTTCCTCTTCCAGCCTATACTCGTATTTTGGGTTGTCCACACCCAGATGCAGGACCTTACACTTGCATATGCTGAACTTCATCTGATTCTCACAGGCCCACTTTTCGAGTCTGTCCAGGTGCCTCTAGATGGCAGTCAGTCACTGTCTGAGAGAAAATTGCAAGGACAGTAGAACTGACAATTCCCATTAAGACCAGAGTTTGGACAAACAAACACTGGGAGATCATGAACTGCCCAAGACACTTCTACGGCCTCTGGATCAGTTATGCTACTAAGGGTGCATTTAAAAATGGAACCTGCAAGGAATTAAACCTGTAACTGATGCAGCAGTAGTCAATTGATTAGAATTGGTTCTAAATGTAAGATTTCTACCTTTGAGTCGTTGTTTGCAGTCAGCAGGTCGCAGACCAGAGCAGAGCTTTTCCAGGTGCTCACTCTCTCCACAATGCATGACAAAGAAGAGCCTCCAAAGCATGTTGCTGGACAATGTTCCATAAGGCATCTCAGACATGAACAACCAGACTCCCAACCTGTTGGATTTGAAGAGGCAGACAAACAGTTTCACCCTGACAAATCCCAGCATTTGAAAAGGGGTCATACGCCCACATCTCTGCCATGTAACATAATTAGGAATCACAGAATCACAGAATACCCTAAGTTGAAAGGGACCCACAAGGATCACCGATTCCAACTTGAGTCAACTTGAAAAGCGACTACACCAAACTCCCTAAGGAGCTGCCCCAGCACCATGGAAGTGAGAGGCAGGAGCCACAACTCCAGTGAGGAGAGGCCATGCTCATGATTTTTTCTCTGTTGAATGAAAAATGTATTTCTTCAGTCTCAAAGAAGTTGAAGAATGTGAGAATGTGTCTTGGCATCTCAAATTCTGAGTTCAAAATCTCATTCTGAACTGAGCTAGTCCTCAGAGCCTCTGTCAGTTGCTAGAAAATTCCTCCTCATCTTGATGCTACCAATGTGCTGAAAATTCCAGCACATTGCAGTCTTGTTTAAACCATTAAGTATTTAAAGATACTCCAAATCTCAGTTTCAAATATCTAACTTCTCCAAGATGAAGCCAGTATCAATCACATGGGACAGCCTACCTCTTTGCCTTCAGAACATGTAGAACAGCTCTAAAGAACAGTTCGTCGAACTCAAGTTGCAATTTTTCCACGGAGTAGGGATGTGTTACTGTTCCATATTGCTTATTGCTATTGACATATTGGGCCCAGTGGTCACTCACATAACAAAGTGTCATCCTACACAGCAGCACAAAACAAGCCAAAGAAGGACATTAAGTATGTCATCACCACATGATATCAGAGACAAGTGCAACCAGATCACTCTAGTCACAAGAGACACGTTCAACACTTTGTCCTCTGGTTTCCAGAGATTAACTCTATAAATAGCGCTGCCCTCCCCTCTTCAGACAAGGTTAGTCTAAAATTCCCGAGTTATCTTTCCTTGCTTTTTCAAGCAAACAACATAAAGTATTCTGTTATACCAAATTATTTTGTGAGTAAACTTTGGCACCTTAACGTACACGATGAAATGGCAGTACATGCAAAAAGCTCATACAGAATAATCATACTGAGAAAGTTACTGCTCTTACACCACAAAGGAAAACATGGATGTTGTTTCTGATTTAACTATACCCCTCTCTTGAAAAAAAAAACAAAACCAAACACTCATAGAAGCCATATAAGTTGACTGCTAGTGATTTCAAAATAACGACCAACTTTTAGGTTTCAATTAAATTTGTGTATTGCAATATGACAACATATTTCAAGGAGAAAATTTAAAACCCTAAGACAATTCTGAGTAACACAGGAAAGAAAGCAGTAACACCAGTTATAAATACAGGTGATTTGAGAAACTGTTGGGTTTTAGTAACTTCCCAAGATAAGCCTAAGCACATCTGTGATGTGAGTCAGCGTTGTGTTCCACCAGCCTCCTCTGTATATCATTTAGATTCTGCAGTTCCCCACTTCACAGGCAGCTTTAATGGCAAGGACCCTGGGATTTCAGATTCCCAGACTGGCTAACCCTAAACATACCAATTCTAAGAGCAAAATCTACCCAGGAAATGCTTGGGGTTTTGGTTTGGTTTGTTTTGGTTTTTTTGGGCTTCTCTGTTTGGTAGTTGGTCTTTATTTTTCCAGAATCACAGAATACCCCGAGTTGGAAGTGACCCACAAGGACCATCAACTCCAACTTCTATTTAGGCACAGGACACCCCCAAAGTCACACCATGTGCCTAAGTGCATTACCCAAATGCTTCTTAAACTCCATGAAAGTTGGTGCCATTACAGCCTTCCTGGGGAGCCTGTTCCAGTGCTCCACCACTCTCTGGGTGAAGAACCACTTCTTAACATCCAACCTGAACTTCCCCTGGCACAGCTTCATGCCTTTCACCTGGGTCCTGTCACTGGTGACCAGAGAGAAGAGGTGAGCACCCACCCCCCCTCTCTCTGGTGAGGAAGCTATAAACTGCGATGAGGTCCCCCTTCAGTCTCCTCTTCTCCAGGCTGAACAGACCAAGTGATTTCAGCCTTTTCTCCTAAGTCTTCCCCTCCATGTCCTTCACCATCTTTGTGGCCCTCCTCTGGACGCTCTCCAACAAATTCATGTCCCTCTTGTATTGTGGTGCCTAGAACTGCACACAATACTCCACGTGAGGCCGCATCAGTGCCGAGTAAAGTGGGACTAGCACCTGTGTTGATCAACTAGCGATGAAGTGCTTGATGCATCCCAGAACCCCGTTGGCCCTTTTGGCTGCCAGCACACACTGCTGACTCATATTCAATTTATGATCAATGAAAACTCCCAGATCCCTCTCTACTGTGCTGCTTTCCAGCCTCTCTTTCCCCAGTCTATAGGGTGTTTTCGGGTTGACCCTTTCCAAGTGCAGAACCTGGCACTTGCCCTTGTTAAACTTCATAAGATTTGTAGCACCTCTAACCTTAAAACCAGCCTGTATGAAAAAGATTTATTCGTATCAAAGAAAATATTCTCCTACTTGATCAGGTGACCAATTCGCTTCACAAACTGTCGGTATCGTGCTCTGTTAAATGTTTTTAACCCCACAGAGAGAAGTTCCACTAAGGAATTTGCAAAAGCAAAAATCTTCATCATCTCCTGGGGAGTTGTTTTTTCAGGAAAATAAGCACCTAAGACCAAGACAGAAAAATAAGTTTAAAAAAAAAAAGAATTCTTGATTTTTTTAATTAACTTAACAGGCACTCAAAGGAACAATTCACCACACAGTTGGCAAACAGTTCATTGTTTGCCAGCTATACAGTGAACTGTAATTTGTGTTTTGTTTATGAAATTAACAAGAAATACCTGTAAAGCAAGGAAGTACAAATAAACTATGCAGGTGATAAGAGGTCTAGCAAGCAATTATCTTCAAGTACTTGTTCAGAGATTTAGCAAAATGAACAATGAGTAAATAATTGGAGAAAAATCACAGTAACATTACAGCTAAGAGGAGAAGGGGAAAAAGAAAAACAGTTCTGAAAGCACATCTGTAAGTGTAACTCCCAAGCAGATCAAAACTAAGGGAAAGGACTCTAATGTTTCGCATGCTGTTACTACTATAAATTTTTTAAGTTATTCCATACACATGGCATACACTTCCATCTCACAATTTAGTCCATGAGCTATTGCACAGGTTCATTTTTACTTCACCCAGAGACTCTCATAATGCAGCAGCATTCTTGACAGTCTTATCTATTAATACAATTAGTGTTAGGAAAACAAAGAAAAACTCTCTAGAAGCTGATTTACCTCCAGGCTTAAACCCAAGAAACTGCTGAAAGAGTTCATGAAATGGAAACTGTGACAACAGAGCAATTAAGTCATCTTCCAAAAGCAGAACCCAGCTTGTTTCAGGATCCTCATCCTATAGACAAATACAGTAATTTTTAGTAGCTTTATGATAAAACACATGGTAAAAGAGCTTCACTATTGTACTAATTACAGTTTGCTTCTAAGAGAAAAACAAAGAAAAGTATAAATAAAGTTTCCTTGCCACACACACAATCTCCCAAGTTCCTCTTCTGTATGTGTTTCTACAAAAAAGCCTTCACCAGTCAGGAAAAAGAACTAGAAGCAATGATATGTTAGTCCAGGCCAGCTTCTGAAGAGAAACACCTATTCAAACATACACCTATTTCAACGCTCCTTTTGCATATAGCAGCACAAACACTTCAATTCTAGCTGTTAATACTAATTCCTGGAAGCTCCACTACCTCCAGTCACACCACAGAGACAAAAAGAGCAAAATAGATCTAAGTTTCAAACTATGCTTTTTAACTGAACAAGTCAGCTTTTCATTTTCCATTTCACAAAAATCAATGCAATAAATTTAAGCAAAAGCACACACACAAAAAAAGTCATTTGCTGTACCTCTTCTCCTCCTTCATCTACCAGGATCCAGTTTCCAGATTCTTTCCCAGATGAAGATGAACTTTTCCTTTCAGTTGGTTTCATATGGCACATGAAGTCCATCCGGTTTCTGATTGTAAGTGAAAATTGAGTTTGTAAAAAATTACAAAATTAAGTATTCTATGTGAAGAGAACATATTTTTAAAACATACAAAAGCAAGAAATTAGTAAGTATGTCAGAAAGCTGAGTGGCACAAAAGGACCGCTCAACAGCGCCTCAACGTGAGCCAATGGTGTGCCCAGGTGGCCAAAAAGGCCAACAGCAGGACTAGGGTAACGATTGTCCCTCTGTGCTCAGCACTGCTGAGGCTGCACCTTGAATACCGAGTTAAGCTTTGGGCCCCTGGCTATAAAAAGGAGATTGAGCTGCTGGAGCACAGCAACAGCTGAAGGGCAACAAAGCTGTTGAGGGGTCTGGAGCTCAAGTGTTACCAAGAGTGGCTGAGGGAACTGGGGTTGTTCAGCCTGGAGACAAGAAGGTTCAGGGGGAGCCTTCTCACTCTCTACAATTACCTGAGAGAAGACTGTAGCTAGGTGGGGGTCAGTCTCTTCTCCTATGTAAGAAGTGACAGGACAAGAGGAAACAGCCTCATGCTGTGCTAGGAGAGGTTTTGACTGGAAGTTAAAAAAATTATTCCTGGAAAGGGTTGTCAAGCACTGGAAGAGGCTGCCCAGGAAAGCAGTGGAGTCACCACCCCTGGAGGTGTTTAAAAGGAGTGTATATGTGATGCTGAGAGATATGGTTTAGCGATGGACTTGGCAGTGTCAGGTTTACAGCTGGACTTGATCTTAGAGGTCTTTTCAAACCTAAACAGTTCTGTGGTTCTCAATTATGCTATGACAATCTGATACCCTCCAAGACTCATATCAATCTGCTGTATCCAGCAAATGATCTTCCACACAATATTCTAAATAATGTGAATCACTATCAGCCCTATATAGCAAGCACATTGAAATATGCAAGAAATAACACAATTCTTGCTCATGTGTAAGAAATATCCTTTAAAAAAAAATCTAAAGTATGTATTTCAGAAGATGTACTACAACCACCACTTAAGGTTATCACCTGGTGAGTTAACAACGAACAGGATGAGCCCAGGCCAGTTTCAGTATTCAACTTTCATAGCTGTATTAGCTGCATAGCGTTATCAACATTAGACTGGTGTTACACACACTGAGCTAACACAACTAAAGACCTTCTATGAAGAGCTGCCTCGAATTAAGCCAGCTCCACTTCCATGTATTAGACAACCTTAAGGCTGGGACACCGGTTTTCAGCCTCTATACCATAGAAATCTTAGTTGTTCAGTTATACCAGCAAGTCAACGTACAAAAAGATTATATAAAAAGTTAAAATCCCAACATCCAACTCCCTTCTAACTTGAAATGGACCAGAACTCTGCACACAGTGCCACAAAACTCCAGCATCATTTTGCACTTACACTCTTGATAATATAATGTATTACAAATAAAATACAAGTTTAAAGACACAAATTACACAAACCAAATTCAGAATTCAAACTTGTTCCTGACATGTAGCACCTGTAGCAGAAAAGTCCCAGCTCTTTTACCAGTAAGTACAGCCATTGTGGAGGCTCTGAGTTCTTGAATCTACAGCTGAAAGCATCACTCCAAATGCCTTAAGTTAGCCCTTGTTCAAAACACAACCACCAAAGTGCATTTTTAATACACACTCTCAGGATACACTTGTTCCTCCAGGCAACTCTAGAGAGGAAATGTGAGAACAAAACCCTTTAAAACAACAGCCTCCAATAAACAGGACATCCACTTAATTCAGACTACCAAGATCACAATGACAACCCTAAATATCAGCAGTTTAATTCTTTGACATTAAAATTTGGGCAGAGGGTAGGGCATTTAATCTGAAGCACTTTCACTAATGACTGATTTCATTAACTAGCTTCTTCAAGCACCACGTATTCCTTCTAGATGAAAAAAAGGATGAAAAATAAACTAGTAAGTCCAACTAGCGTGTACACCAACTTAGCAAGCCTTCTGTTGCAGAGATGGTACAATGAACATGCTATAGTGCAAGGCCAGAAGTCACAGTAACAAAACGTGCAGGTATGTCAGTCTTCACAAGCTTCCTGGCAGCTGAAACCAAGCTGCATCATACTGCGCACAGATGGAGAATGTACTGCTAAGATTGTATTTTAAGATGAATGAGTAAAGAGGGCTTGAATTAAACTCTGAACCTCTTATTTATACCTACTTTTATAACTTTGCATGCAATATACTTTCAAAGTTTCATAAGCAGATCATGTGTCATGTTTTATACTCTTAAGTAATCAGAACATACTTACAAAATCATATTCATACTTACCTGACAGGAGACATAAGCAAGGCAAGAGATTGCATGAAATGAAAGACACCTGATGGGTTATCCAAGACTTTGATCTGAAATTAAATGCAAAAACCTAAGTAAATCTAAGAAAGTAAAGCAAAGATCAAATTAGTTTTACCAGAGAAATTCAAATTCTGAGTTTCATACGTTTCAGTAGCTTTTTTTCAGACTAAATAATGTCCCGAAAAGACAGTACCCACATCCTGGAGAAACTGCTGCAAAGGCAAAATATTGGGAGTCATCCAACAGAAGTACTTGGAGAAATTAAATGAGGAAAAAAAACCATCAAAAGCTCCAAAAAAGACAACTTCTCTTTGTTTCATGTGTACTTACTTCTGGGCACCAGGGAAAATTGGGGTGTTGAGCATAGGGGAAGTTAGGATCCCACCACACCAGGTTAACAGTTGGACTCAGAGTCTTTTCCAACCTAAACAATTTTATGATTCTGTTCTATGCTTTTACTTCATTGTTTGCCTTCCCCACAAGCATAACTGCAATCCTTTTCCTACAACTAGAGTTCTTCCATCTCTGGAAGGAGCAAAATGTTTACTTGCAAGGCCTGCACTCCCTCCAACCTACAGAAAGTGAACTCTTTCCCTATAAATTACCTAATAAACTTTCCATGGAAACCAGTCCCGTTTCAAAATACAGGATGTAAATATCTGTTCTTCCTCTTCCCTTATGTATCACAAAGCTGCCTTCAATCTCATCTGCCTCATATACAGCTGCTGCTTTAAGTCCATTTCCGTTCCTCAGACAGCAGTCCCAAAACCTGCTGCTACACGAGGCTTTCTGAGGCACATCACAACTCCTGGACTTTTTTTCAGGAAGTCTCTCTAAGCAGAAGGAGAAGCGTGCTTCCGAGTTTTCCTGCTCATGACTGGGCTAACATGGGTAAACACTTTCCTTGATAAGCTCCCTGTTATCCTTACTCTACACACCTGGAAACATGGTGTGGGTCATGAGGGATTGACTAGGCGCCAGACACTTCTCCTACACACCCTACTTCCACTCCGACTCTCCGACAATAAGGAATTAAAAACTCATACCTGAATGAACGGACAAGCCCACTCGCTGACCCCAGCTGGACACCGAAGGATGTGGTTGAACAAGAAGAGATGGTCACCTGGACAGCCAATTCTCTGCAACACTGACACCTAGAGAGAAACATATTTGACTCTTGAAAACTACTTCCAAGGTTTATTCCTCTATAGTCTTGCTAACTAGAGTAATACTGGTCTCTTTTTATTTATCTTCCCATGCTTTCTAACAAACTTCAATTTTCAGAACAAGTTACAGGAGAACAGTATTTAATTTGCTTGCTTGGTTTTGAACCACAGACCATTTTCTTTGGTGTAGAAAAATTAATTACTTTGATTGCTTTAAAAAATTATTTATTTAGAAAACAGCAAGAACATAAGTTTCTCCTGGATAGTTTTACTTTCAAAATAAGTAAAAGCATAATGAATACTGAGTATTAAGGCCACTTTGGGCAGTGTTGATGTGCCAGTTCTCATGAACGTTGCAGACCTGCACTGACTTCATTAGATAAGGGAATTCACTCTAAAGATTTACTAACAGATTCTGTTGCTCTACTAGAGCAAATCCAAAAAANAAGTACTCCAAAATTCATCCCATGTGTTGAATCAAACAGCTATACCCATGTTTAGTTCCTCACCAGTCTCTGCAACCACAGGAGAAGGTCACTCTGAAACTGAGGATCTTCAATAATTCTGCGAGTGAAACTGAAAAGGACACTGATACATTCCTTCAAGTGGCCCAAATCTGAAGAAAGATTTTCTGACTGCTTTGAAACTGTAAATTAAAAACAGAATTAAGCTTTGATGAGCAGCAAAGTAGTAGCTTAAATAGTGGGTTTGGGGCTACACAGAAAACTTGCTCTCTATACCTAGACACACTAAGAGATTTCAATGCTGTTGCTTGCTAAATCTTACAGAGTGCACATTTAGAGCACTTTATTTAATTGCAATATGCTACTAGCTACTCTCATTAAAAAGCCTTCCCTCAACACAAACTTCCTAAGAATCATCACTTACTATGCATATAAAGTATGTGGAAGATGGGGGACAAAGGGAGGACTACTAGAATGGATAAAACATCCAGAAAGGGAGGGGGAGGAATACTTTAGCTAAAAGATTATATTAGCAAAAAAACAAGTAAGTAATACACGTGGGATGAAACCAAAAAGGATTTCTAAGTATTAGAGCTGTGAAATTTCAAATAGCCTTCCCAGAGGAAATAAAGCAGTAAAAATATTCAATCTTAGAATTGCACTGAGAAGAGGCTGTATTATACATTTCCTTTGACAACAAAAGACTGGAACCTAAACATGGGGACTTCTTTACTGTGAGGGTGACAGAGCACTAGAACAAGTTGCCCAGAGAGGTTGTGGAGTCTCCTCTGGAGAGATTCAAACTGTGTGGACACAATGCTGAGTAATGTGCTGTACAGGACCTTGCTAGACCAGGGAGGTTGGACTAGATGACCTCTGTGGGTTCCTTCCAACCTTAACCATTCTGTGAGCCCACATGACCAATCCCACCCAGTGTTCCTCTACAGTAATCAATGGTGGTACACTGCTTAGATAGAAGGCAGCACTCCTGCATTCAACTTTCACTCCTCAGGTGAACAAGTTAAGAGAATGGGAGTTTTTCCTGAGAAAAAGGCTTCACCAACCCCTAAATAAGATTAGCAAGCTTTAGTACCAGAGGAGAAATACTCAAGCATACAAATTCCACCACAAGACTTCAAAACTGCAAGTGAACAAGGTGCTGGGTACCCTGAACATCATAAGGAGCAGTCCAGACCAGCTACACACCTTCTTCTTGCTGCTGAAGAGCCACTGATCTCAGCAGGGATGAACTACTGAGCAACCTGTAGACATATGACTCCACTTGCAACCGTGACAACACTGAAGTGTATGAGTGCAGTGCCAGTGTTTGATGCACGTGCTCTGCTTTGGCTTCAAACAGCTTTTTCAGTTCCCCAAGAACACTCTCATTCAGCTCCACTGTCTGGTAGCGATGGTAACCAGTTACTTTGCACTGATCTGCACAGACACCCTGAAAAGAAAGCAATTATTTAACTTAAGCAAGTGGCTTTGTCTTTTAGTTGGGTCAAGCCTGCTTACAGAAATCAACCCTGGCATAACTCTCCCCACAATTGATTTCAAGCCCTTCATAAAAAGGGCCACTTCAGAGGAGGAAAAGACAAATATATCAGAACATCCTACATACTTTTTAGAGCTGCTGATCATGGAAGATTCATATCCCTGATTTCTGAAAAAAATACTCTATAAACCCTCAATAACTCACATTTAGAACCAGACATGAAGTGACTTGTCTGTATCACTGACAGATATGAACAAAATCAAGTCTCTACTCCCAGTGAGCACAGCTGATTCTCAGTTTACAGATTTCTATAAATACTTGGACCTGCTATTTTAAAGCTAAAATATGTATTGAAACAAGGTAAGTATTTTCTAAGCTCCCAGAACTGAATATTTATAGCAATTCCCTAGTGTCCATTGAAAATTTTCAAAAATTAAGTGTACTCTTGACTTTTTTCCCAAACAGGAATTAAAAGTTAAGGTCAGTTTTCTTCTGTCCTATCTCTAATTCTTCAGCACAAGAAAGTCACAATACTGTTAATGTTTTATGCAACCACGAAATATGCTTCAGAGTCAGCACACTGGAAGCTTGGCTATGAAGTATCCCTGTGTTTCCTAAGTTAACAAACTAAGAATTTTTAATTGGCAAAAAGATAAATATTATGGATATATAATAAATACATAGTGAATTAGGACATAATCAAGCAGCAAGCTTAGCCAAATGTGTGATGCCCAGTGAGGATGTAAAAGCAAAGTCAAAATTGCTTTCACCGTAAAAAGTAATCAACACAAAACTGAGAGTCCAGAGAGGTTCAGTGTTATTCCCCAGGAAAAAGGAAGATTCAAATCTCTTCAGTGGATGTATTTCAGTGTCTCAACTCTGAGGCACTACATTCTTAGAAACAATAGTAAAAGCTACCACACACACAGGTTATTTAGCACCCTTGAACAATTTTGATGAACAATTTTGTTGCCTATAAATAGAAACAGAGCCCCATAAAAAATTCATTCACTCCCCCTGTAATGTGCAGCTCCAAAAACAAGTGACATAGAAAAAGTGTGAGGGAAAATTTTTCTGATGTGCCCCAAAGAGCTCCACAGACTCCCCGGATTTGCAGACAGAAATGCTACAGAGTACCACAACCACCCTGGAAGTAGCTGAAACCACAGCACCACTAATGCAGCAACAGTGACTGTAAGTGGATGAACTTCACAGTCCCTCTGCTTTGAGCACCAGGCTCTCCCACGAGCATGACTTGAGCTCATCTGCAGCTGCCATATCTACCAACAGGACAGGAAAGACATCAATGAAACTGTCATGATGGGCAGCAGGCCAGATGGAACATCACCACTACAGACATCCTGAAGTTCTCCTCCACTACACATCATCTACATGTACTTGGAGTACTGCAACATAAACTTCACCTGACACCACAGGAGAACTAACTGGGTGTACACAGCTCATTCTGACAGACTACAGACAGGAGTCTGACTCCAAAAGAGATCACTGACAGACACCTCTCTACCCTACACTCATCAGAGTTTAAAAATCAAACAAACTGCCTTAAATCTGAACAGGAAGGTAATTCTGAAGTACTGGGGATCAGTGGACAGACAGAAAGCAAAGGTAAACGTCCTTTTTACATTAAAACAGTTTAAGTATGGTAAACTTGACAGAAAGTCAAATTAATGTCTAGAATCACATCTAAATAGTTTGGGTTCATAAGCAGCTTCAGCAACAGCACCTGCACAGTCTTCTGTTCTTCTTTAAAGGTCCATAATCTCCCCTTAACGTTTTGGCAATCCGTTGTCATGGCCTGCAGCTCTGCCTCCGCCAGCAACAGCTGCTTCCTGCAGCGCATGTAGTTAAGGAGCAGTTCATAAAATTCATGCCTGTCCTGATGAGCAACACTTTCGAACTCCTCCACATAGGAGTCAATGTTCTCCAACCATGAATATGGCTCAAAAATTTTCAGCTGTTCTCTGGTAAATGGCACCAGTTCTGGTTCACTTGGGAGCTCTGGATACAGCCTTTCACTGTGCAACAGCGGTTTCACTGCCATTATGGTTGGTCTCTCATAGGACAATTCAGATGACAAGTCTCGATAAACTGATTTCAACCCCAATCGCTGAATACATGTTTTGGATTTCTCAGAGAGCTGTGAGATACTAACAGGAAGCTTCTCTGAAGAATGGACAAGAGGATTTCTAACATCTTGCACATTTCCAGTTGCTATGCCACATAGAAATCCCCCTGTTGCCTGAGAGCCAGCAGCACTGGAATGAAACGTGCTACCCAAAAAATCAGAGTTTCCTGATCCACTACCAACCACCTCCATAGGGCTGCGAAGTTCATCCAACGTGCTTTTTCCACTCTTTTCAATATCCTGCACACACTTGTCATGGGAAGGATCATCTCTGAACTCTTCTGCGTCTGTGCGAGGCTCCAGAGTCACTGTTGAAGACCTTTCGTTGGCTGAAGATAAATTACTCTCAGGGATGTCACACACATCATTTACAGTTTTTCCATCCTCTACTTCATCACTAAACTGAATTTCTGTAAATTCTCCATGATGCTCCACCGGCACGTTACTAGCTTGAGAAGACACTTCAGCCACGGGAGGCAGAAAGACATCATCAGACTCTTCAATGTGAGACTCCTCACTACTTTTTTTCTTTTTTTCCTAGGGGAAAAAAAAAAAAGTGTGACTTGATTTTTTTAAGTAACTTAACAGGCACTCAAAGCAATAATTTACCATATAGTTGGCAAACAGAGGCACTACCAAGTGAACCTCTCCCCCTTGTATCCAAAATTCCACCGTCACCAATTGGTTAGAGTTAACCAATATCATAACTCCAAAAGACCCCTTAAAACATTAAGTTTCATATTAAAGGTAAAAACAAATGTACCAGAAAGACCCTTGATCTTTAGCTACCTTTTGAAGGCTGCCTACCAGTGTCTATTTTCCTGGTCAGTTTTTGAAGAATGTTTCAATATTTCTACATAAAAAGCTATAAATATCATAGGTCAGAATGTTTCATTTACATGTAAAATAATCAAACTAGCAGCACTCTGACCTCTAAAAAGAGTCACTAAACTTCGCCATGTTAAAAAAAAGTCACTTCATGATTCATCTTAAGTTTTACAGAAATATTTCAATGAATGGAAAAGTATTTTCAGAACAGAACCAGTCTGGTATGCACCCTCAAACTACATTCCAGAACTATTACATCATCAGCAAAATTACTGAAACACCTATTTTCAACAGGTACTACACACTAAGGTAGTAGAAAAACTTAGCAGGGACATTAAAATTGTAAATCAATTGCCCCACTTCTAAATTAAGATCAGTTTGAAGGTACATAGTTCCTTTAGACCTAGTCTAAGGTATAGATTAGATTCCCTCCCAAAGCACAGTAAGGGAAATAACATTGCACAGGAAATCAATGGAGACTGTCCTCGTTTGCAAAGTGGTAAAACAAAAAACTGGCAGTGTTTGGCCGATTTGTAAACTGTTTGTGTAGACCTACCAGTTTATTAGAGTGAAACAAAGAAGAGTTATGTTAAAGCACTCCAGTTTTGAACGACCCGGGTAATGTAACAAAGAACAGAGCTGAACTTAGGAAAAGCTCTCAGTATTCCTTCGTGACTAGGAAAAACACAATAGTTTTGGAAACCTCCTGACAGTATCACACATTACTTTCACTAAACATCTGACACAACTTTGTCTTATCAAAAAGCATACATGAAAATAGCTTCAACCAAGGCCCTAGCTTACCTCATTCTCAAGCCTATTTTTACATCAAACATACACTTACAGCTTCTTTACAAAATAGCAATACACTGGCTTTGCTTTCGGACTGTGTTTTCCAGTATATTAAAAGCTGTAAACACTTCAGATCTCAAAACAGTTCTGACATGCTCCAAGCCTAGCTAAAGCTACTGAGAAAGGTTAAAAACAGACCAGAAAAATTCTTTAAACTAGGACATTTTGTTATAATAAACATCTCCTGACAACTAAACCAAAGTCAGTAATTTTCGCAGGATACTCTATCATTAAAGCATATTTTTGACATACTTCACCAACACATGCGGGTCCTTTCCCCCTACAATCTCAAAGTTTTCTCTCACAGTCCTCATACAGAAAAAAAATCCCTTTATCATTCAGAAGCATCCTGTACTCTTCCCAAATGCTACTGGCAGATAAAAGTGTCTTCTAAAAATTTTTGAGTGCATCTCAGTTCTCGATTTCCAACGTAAAAAATTCCTTAAGTGTTAAAACATGGATTTCATCTGAGAAAGGATAACAGAAGTGAGTTTCTGATTTAACATGAAAGCAAAACCTGGCACCTGCTCCCTAGCTTTGTCCCATGCCTAACCATTCTCCTTCTCATAGCACGTCACTGAATTACACCTCAAGCTATAAGGACATCTATTACTTTCCAGGAAACATCTCTGGAGTAACTGAATGCTACCCACTGAGATGCACACACACAGCCTCATCTTCACCAGTTCCAGGTTCACTGGTTTTGCCACCTCACTGTGTTTGAATCACTCTGGTATTACTGGTGCTGGACAAACAACTTTGGGGCTACTATTTTCAGAAAGCCCTGGGCTCTCTTCCACTACTTGGCAGCTCTGTAGCTGAGCCAGCCTTTCTCCCAGCTCACAATAATTTCATCTTTTCAAAAGATTATGGCTGTTTCTCAGACACGGGAACGGAAAAGTCCTTAATGTGATAAAGCCCCAGACTGCATCCTCAAAACACCACTGCATATTAACAAAGGTGAGCACAAAACCAGCAACAAAAATATCAGGAATGAGCCATGTGTAACACAGAAGAATTCTATATTCTCACATGTGACATCACCAGCGAATTGTTTCACAGTGAATTACCCTAAAACTGACAGACAAAGACAACAGCCGCTGGAGTCACTGTACACATGTCATTAATGAACTGCCAGCATCATCTATGACTCACTCTCTTCCTGCAGGGAACTGATTCTCTTAAGTAGTAGTCTTAAAAATTTGACTGCCTTGCACATACTATGGGGCTGAATCAAAAAACAAAACAAAAACAAACAAACAAAAAACCCCACCAAAACAAAAACCAATTACATGCTTACTCTTCTGGGATTGTTTTTCTCTACAATGTTTGCTTGCCTTGAGTTCAGGAATCACAACTATAACTGACACTTAGATCTTACCCTTGTCTTACAGAACAGTGGTTAAGTAATTCATCATTTTCAGAGGGCTTTGACAGCCATACTTCAATGCCTTTGCTCTGTGTGGTGCAGTTCACCACATGTAAGCAAAATGTTAAGCATTAAAAGGAAACATTTCCATTTTGACTCAACTTTGAGGCAAGGCATTTCAGTTGAGATCATTTCCACAAACTACAGAAATCCTGCACACCACAGCTGCAAGGAAAGCAAAGCCTTCAAGCAGCTGTCAGCCCTAACACCACGAACCACGAACACACGACAGGATTAAAACCCTGGAAGAGTGATACTTACCAACAGCAGCACCAACTAATGAAAAACAAACACTGTCATTTGCTGCTGTACATGATTTCATCTTTTGAGCATTTCAAAGCCAAAACTATACATGCGAGATGTAGTATGACTGTCAAACCACACAACACTAAAATACTGCTAAATACCAGTAAGTTCTATTACAGTATGTCTTTACCACACAGGCAATTCCAGCTGTGTCACTGAGCTATTTGAAAAGGCCATGAACTATAAGAATAAAAAGCTTGTTTACACCCTTTTACAGCACAGGAACCATCACACTCTTCACCTGACAGGCAATTACTCTACATTTTCTTACATCGCCTCGGAATAGGGCTGACAACCAGAATTCTTTGTGGAAGAACATTCCCCCTCCAACCCAACTGCTTTCAGTAGAAGAGAACGAACAAACATGGATATAAACTCCGCCTACAGCAGACATCCTTTCCGCTGTTTTAAAAACAAAACAAATAAAACGAGCAACAACAACCAAAAAAGACTAGCCCAAATACAAGCCAAACCCCTTGATAATAACATTCCGTCACACCTCCCCATTGCGCTACACCCCACTCACTACTGCAACCACTGCCCGGAACCACCACAAACCGAAGACGGCGGTGACAGACCCGCAACAGGGCCGAAATCCTCCGCCCCAAGACAGTGTAACGATACCGTGAGGCGCTCCCCGCCATCCCCCAGTCCGCCGTACCTTAGGCCTGCTCCTGGCACGGGCCTTGCGCGAAACCCTCACGGCCTCAGCCATGACCTAAAACTACTCCTCCCTCAGCCTCTCTCGCGCTGCCTGGGCGGCTCTAAGAGGGGGCGGAAGGGGGCGGTTCTGCCACACGACTTCGAGCTTTCTTCGGCCAATCAGCAGCGCGGCAGGTACGGGAGGGACAGAGGGACAAGCCGAGACGCGGTGGGTCTTGTCAGTACGGGCCTCGGCGAAGGCCGGGCTGCCCTATAGGGACTTATGGGGGGGTTAGACTCTTCTGTGGAGACCTGGGAGGAGGCCAGACTTCCCTATAAGGATCTGCAGGGAGGTTAGGTTTCTCCATAGGAGCCTGGTAGCAAGCCAGGCTCCTCCATAAGGATCTGCGGGGTAGTCAGGATCCTCCCGCTGTGCGCTGGGACGAGGCTAGGCTCCTCCGTTAAGTTCCGGCAGGGTGGTCAGGCTTCTCTATAGCCTGGAAGGAGGTTGGCCAGAAGCCAAGCTCCTACTATTGAGGATGGAGTGTGAGGTGACGTGCGGAATAAACACTCTATAGCCAGAATGGTTATAAAGTAGGTATGTTTTATTACCGGTGGGAACACGGGGATTGTTCCTCCACAAATCGTGTTCACCTTCTAACAATAGTGCTCAACTTCTTATAGAGCTAAACATTATACATTCATTGTATTTCCCACCCCACCTATACATATGCATTATCTATCCCCGCTTCACATGCAGATGAGGTCTCTGCCCCTTTGAGCAAGCGCAGTATCCTGTGGTAGTGGTCGTCAGGGGTCGTGGGGATCACAGAATCATTACGGTTGGAAAGGACCCTCAAGATCATCTAGTCCAACCGATAGCCCTACACTACTTTTATCCCTAAATCATCCCCTGAAGAAACACATCTATCCTCTTCTTAAAAACCTCCAGGAATGGTGACTCCACCACCTCCCTGGGCAGCCTATTCCAGATGAAGTAAGTCATCCTCAGGATGAAGTAAGACGTCTTTCTCTTGACTGAACTTTTGAACTCAGTCCCTTGCGCACACTCAGTGGTCCCTCGGCCCCTATCCAAACAGCAGACCCAGTCTTAGCTGGTTTACAAGCTGTATACTTCAGGGCTGCTGATAAGGCTGTCAAATAAATCTACTCCTCCTATACATGCTTGTTAGTGATAAAGCTGAAAAAGAAACTTTTTTCCCCCTACACATACCTGTTAGGAAAAGTCATGTTAGAAAAGCCTTGTTAGAAAAAGTCCTATTAGTAAAAGTAGAAAAAGTTCAGTTAGTAAAAGTCCTTTCCCCTGTATCAGAGGTCTTTTCCACCTGTGTCTGGAAGTGCCCTTGGAGGGGTCAGCCTGTCCTGTAGTACCTGAAGCTCCTCCAGCTACAGCAGGGCTGCTGGCTTAGCCCAGGGATCCAGGCATCACTGCTCCTCTAATCCCTGCCCTGGTGCTCAGCTGTCCCCAGGAAGCCCAAGCTGAAGCCAAGTCCAAGCCCCACTGGGAGCAGAAATGACTTGGGCCCCTCACTACAAGAATGACATAGAGGCATTAGAGTATGTACAGAGAAGGGCAATGAGGCTGGTGGGGGGTCTGGAGAATAAGACTTATTGAACTCCCTTTATGAAGAGAGTTGTTTTCTTGTGATAATTTATGTACTAGCTCACTGGATCAAACAGGGAGACCTCTGTCCAATTCTGAGTGAAGGTGCATAAGATTTACTTGCTATCTGTATTCCTCTCATTCTGCCTTACTGAAGCAGTTGTCTTAATATATTTGTTTCTCTGTCTCTCCCTGGAGGGCACCCTAGGGAAGGAAGGCAACAGATGCACAGCTGGTTATCAGGGCCTGTAGGGAGGCCAGGCACTTCTGTAGGTGTCTGGGAGGAGGCCAGGCCCTTCTACAGATGCCTGTTAGGAAGCCCAGCCTCACTACAGGGGCCCAGGAGGTGGCTAGGCTCCTCCACAATAGTCTGAGAGGAAGCAAGGGAAGATCATTACTTGGAAGACAATTAGGTAAGGGAATATATTGAAGACAAAAAGCCATTTCAGCACTCATCAGCACACGGACTTGCTTCCCAGTAGCTCCATGTCTAGACTCTCCCCTTCCAAGCCAGCGTTTGTGGCTTTAGGTCTGTTCAAACAGTTGGTGTATTCAGAACCAGCACCCCTACTTCTGGGATTATGTCTCTTCACTTAGTGAACATGCAAGCCAAGTTTCAGCCTTGCTGGGGACCTCTGCATCCAGAAAAGCCTAACACCATCTATTGTGCTTAGTCAGCTGAAAAATTCCAATTCAAAAAATCGCAATGCATCAAAGAACAGACACTGGAAACAGCCCCATGTGGTCAGCAGTTCATGGCTCATCAAAATGTACCTGTTCCCATGCCAGCCTTCCTTGAGGTGTTGTCTCCAAGAGCTGTCTTGGTACTGCACAACTACAGAAATAAAGGCTGTGTTCTTGTAGGCTTCCATCCAGGACAGGCAACTCACACCACCCAAGCATCCTAGGATGCTTTGAAGATGTAGCAGCCCCAGCCCTGACAACCTTCAAAAAGAACCCACCAAAAACAAAACCAAAAACAACCCAAACATATTCAGCAAACTAGACTCAAAACTTACTTTTAAAATATGCATTTAAGGAACTAAGACTGCAACAGGCTCCATCAGAATATTTGTACACTTGATCTTTCGGAAATAAAATAGGACAAATGATTCCTTGATGCCTGCACTTTGCACAGTTCATTATAATGCACCAGGACAGATGTTAAAGCTCATAGTGACCTTCTCTGCACAAGGAAACACAGAAAATGCCCTGGGCACCCGTGGGCTTACACACACACTTAAGTCATGCAGATTCAATTTGAAGAATATCACACAATTGGCAGCTCCTGCCGCTCCAAAGTTAGTTACCTGGCACAAGATTTGAACAGCTAAATGGTGTGCTGGTCCCCATGTCCTATCTCCCTGTGTCCAGTGTCATAAGGCACTAAGAAGCTGTTAAGCAACACTGCACACAGGGACTTCAGTGAGACTAACAGCTGTGAGGCATGTTACCTTCTAAATCATATATATGGTAACAAAAAAGGCACAAACCTCGAGGAGACCTAGTCAGAAAATAAATTTTATGGCTCCTGTTAGCAGCTAAGTTTGGTTTCAGTGATGCATAGTAATGTAGTAATTTCATGCTGGGCATGCTTGAGTGAGAAGGTTCAGGAAGGTTCCCCCAACTCCAATGTTGGTCCTGCTTCTGGGCAGGGCCAAGCCAACCAGCACCTCTGTGGACAGGATATTTAAGAAAGGAAATAACTTGAGCATGAGGTTTTCCATGCAGTTGTTTTGTGTTGCAAGCCAGGTAGGGTGTGTGAGAGAGAGAGAGTGAGAATGGTGCACCCCTTGCCTCTCCCAGAAGAAGAAGGAAGGAATTCAGGGGAAGATCCTGGAGTGGCAATTTCTCTCTGGCATGTGGCAAGGTTGGCAGGTGCCCATGGAGGAGCCACCGCCAGTGAGCCCACCATGTGGCCTATGGCGCACAAGCAGCCTTGCACTGGAGCATGGGGGGTTCCCCCAGAGAGACACAGGGACTCCAGGCAAGACCCATGGGGATTGCTTCCTGTGGGAGGGACGCCGTATTGCTGAAGGGAAGGGCAGTAAGGGGGTTTTCCCCTAAAAGGACAGACTGGTACCACTGCGGACTGGACTGGGATCCCACTCCACCCGTTTCCCCATCCCTCTGCAATGTAGGAAGAGGGTGCTTCTACCTTAGGAGCAGGACTCAGGAGAAGGGAGGAGTGGAATGTAAGAGTTGTGTGGAGGTTTTGTATAGTATGTATGTGCTCTCACCCCACCTGGATTCGATTGTGATTTTTATGATTTGATTTTTCCCTCATGCCTGGTCTGTTTTTTGCCTGTGACCATATGTCATGGCCTAATGCTACACCATAAGTGGTAAATGAGCACAGCCTGTCCTTAGCTTGGACCCTCGAGCCCTTGTTGTGTCTTCTCCTTCCCATCCCATCAGTGGTGGAGGAGAACAAGTGAGCAGCTATGTGGGTTTGACCAGCTGGGGAGGCCTAAACTAAAACACAGAACAAGTCCAAAGTTTAGAGATTCCTACAGTCAATCAAATGAGGGTCTCCAGAATCTACCAGAGCCAAGCTGTACCATGAACTAAAAAACTACAAGCCCCTCATTGTAGAGGCAGCCAGAAGAGATGACCAACTTCTTTCAGATCCTCAACACTGTAAGATGTGGGACTTCCCAGCATGTTTGTGGTGCCACAGCCTCTCACTAGGTAGCTGCTTTGTGGACTGCTGTACCAGGCAAAATGCAAATCAGCTTCCAGTATCGGGGCTTAAGCCTGGAGCATATATACAGCTAAGCCAGACACATGGTTGGTGCTTCTCTAAGGTCCCTGAGAGACATGACCAAAATCCTAAATTAGAATTTTAGTTAGCATGAATGGAAGACTTGAAACAGGCAGCAGTGTAACCTGAGATCTGAGTGGGATACATATGCCCTGAATGTAAGCCAGTGTGCCCAAAGCATTGCATGGAGCTCCCCTCAGCTTCTTATTTAGCTGGCAAGTGTGAGGTCCCAGCTTCTCCCAGGTGGCTGCACTTTAGAAGAACTTCAAATGAAAAACTTCTGGCACAGACTGCCTGTACCTGGGTCCATTGCTCACATTCCTTTTCTTCCCCTGAGAGTGAAGATGGGATTCCATCCAAGAAGTTTGCTAATTAGAGGCACAGATTCTTAGAAGGCACTTTCTGAAAGTACAAATAATTATTAGAGTCCTCAAATACTTTCTTAAAACTTCAGTTCTGCGTGGCTGGGAATAACTGGAAACACCACACTGGCCAGAACAACAGTGTCTTCTTCCTGGAGAACCTACAGAACAGGATCAACAACACCTAAACCACAGCTCCAGATCAGACAAGCCATGGGAGGGCTGACATGATTATCACTCCCAGTTGGTCACCTCAAAATATCATCCCTTAACCAGTGACCTTTATTTCTGCATTGTCCCTCCTCTGTGTAGCCACATTTCATATTAAATCCTTTCTTCATCAACTGTGAGTACTTACTGTGGCTCTTAGTGATTTATCAAGCTGTAGCCATCAACTGTGGCATAATGAGGCTCACCTGAAACACAGAGCACAAAAAAAATACATCTGCTCATGTGAAGAGCTCATTACAAGACTTTACACAGGACAGAAACACCATGCACTGGCCACCTATGTTAAAGGGATAGGAGACAAGGGTGAATAAGGTTCAAAGTGATGACTTGATTTGCCAGAGAACTAAAGCAGGACCTCATTTTACCAAGTTCTGCTGTAGTAACACATCTTTGAAATGGCACTGGGCATGATATAGCTCCTGCTGTCAAAGCAAAGGCCCAAACTGCACAGACTGGTACGATACCACACTTACACATCCTTAAGCTTCAGAAATGCCTAGATGCAGGGATTCAATCAGAACTTCTCCTGGGTGAAACCTTACCTCCAAAGTCAGTACCCAGATTCCCAGCATCTTTCAGTGGGGACTGGACTGAGAGCAGGACCTAAAACAATCTCTTTTGAGAGCTAAAGCTCATGATCTGATTAGGTGCATATAGTTCCTCTGCTCCCTGGAAAGCAAGTAACTCACCAGGTGCACTGGTCGGGGTGGGTAGAGGTCCTCTCCTGCACAGAAGGAAACACAGAGCTGAGGATTTGTGTGGCTGTGGGACACTTGTTGCCCTTGCTCTGCACTCCCCAACTGCCCTCTTCCAGAGCTGGTGAGAGGTGAAGAGTTCTGATCAGCCTGATCTTTATAGAGACCTGGCACCAAGGCATGTCATGGTGGGCTCATCGCTGGCAGCCAGCTTGGCAAACATAGGAATTGAAGCTGAAGCAGTGAAGGAGAGCAATAATAACCAAAAAGCGCTAAGTTGTGGGAACACCCACAAGTGAGCCTCAGGGCATGCCTTTGTCTGGAGTGAGACATCAGAAACCATAACTAGATACGACTAATGTCCCAGTCTGGCAGCCAAAGAGGTACACTCACTGTTAACAACAGTCTTTAGCCCTGAATCCTCATCTTTCCCCCAGAGAAAACATCCTCCACCCTTGTCCTTCCTGCCCAGCTTCTGTCCCAGGGGAGTGAATTCAGCTTTGCCATTTCTCCCTCCACCCATGCACAGTTTTAACTGATCCATCTCTCCTCAGACAAACAGAACACATATTGAACCATGCAGGGAAGCCCAGAATGGTTCACTCTGGTATCAAAGACTGCTCTAGAAGGGAGCTCAAATAGTTCACAGAAAGAGCAAGACATCAAATTCAGTACTTCTGAGGCTGTCTTGCTTTACAGCTGTCCAAGCACCACTGCCCCTCATCTGTATGCAAAGGACTTCTGTAGTAGGCTTGGTACAAGAAAAAATGAGCAGACCTTCACCATAGGTACATTCAGAATAAAATTCTGAAAAAAATTCTGAAGAGAAGAGAGAAATGACCCCAAAAGGGGGAACAAAAACCTCTGACTGGGCTTGAGGGGGTCATTGAACAGCTTATAGTAGGCAGCACATTGGCATAACTCCTGCTGTGAAGACTGATGGACTACATGGCACGGGAAATATTTTCCACTAATATTATAGTAAAATTTCCTCTAACAATATTCCCAAGTCAAGCTTCCAATAGACTGGAAGCCACAAAATACAGATTATTTTTGGGGGGAGAGCATAATTTGCAATCACAGAATCACAGAATCATTACCGTTGGAAAGGACCCTCAAGATCATCTAGTCCAACCGATAGCCCTACACTACTCTTATCCCTAAACCATCCCCTGAAGAAACACATCTATCCTCTTCTTAAAAACCTCCAGGGATGGTGACTCCACCACCTCCCTGGGGAGCCTATTCCAATGTCTCACCACTCTTTCAGTAAAGAAATTCTTCCTAATATCTAATCTAAACCTACCCTGGCACAACAATAGCAATGGCAACTTTACACTTACCTTGATATAGGCACAGGAGCTGGACTTCTCACAGGAGTTGCATTTCGTTGTGTATTATAGTAGTTTTCATAAACAACAGGAGCTATGAAAAGTTAGCAAAAGTGAAGTACAAACCTTTTACAGCCATAAACTACCTGTCACACCAACATTCAGCTGCTAAGTCTTTCCCCTCTCTGGGAAAATGCCTGATCAGGAAACTAAAAGTTACAGAAAGGCGAGATTATGCTCAGGGGCTGGTAGTTAAGTGGCAGACACTAGTGTTGCATGCCAGTGAATGAAAGGAGGAATGTTGCAAAATCAATGTTTTTTGCATCCAAACTGATGCTGATCTGAGCAGCAAATCCCTGACAAGTACAAGTCAGCATTGCTTTGTGAGATTGTTCTTACCTGGAGCCAAACTTCCAGTTTTGCGTAAATTGACAAAAAAATCAACATCCTTCTCAATGCTGCACAGTTCTAAACTCTTGCGTATTTCCTCATATTTCTGCAAAAGGGAAATAAAGAAGCTTTTCTACACATCAGGTCAAAAAAGGTTTTTCCCAATCATTTATCACACATGTTGTGAAGGCCCAGTGCTTACTCAGAACAAAAGCTTCAATAGTAGGGGAATCATAGAATGGTTTGGGTGGATAGGGACCTATAAAGGTAATTCTAGTCCAATGTCCCTACAGTAAGCAGTGACATCTTCAACTAGACCAGGTTGCTCAGTGCCTGTCCAACATGACCTGGAATGTTTCCAGGGATGGGATGTTTACCATTTCTCTGGGTAACCCCTTCCAGCACTTCACCACCATCAGAAAAAGAGGGAATCCCAGAAGAAACCTCATCTGCAGGAGTTCTAGCCAAAACATTCTGTCTGCACATCATGCTAGTGTCTGGTGGCCACAGCCCAATTCAGATATTACACAGCAAAATGCACAGGAAAACAAATTGGACTTTGCTTTCCAAACTGAAAAATTAAAGTTTTCATTTGATGTACCTCATCATTCTCCACACAGTCCTGGGAAAGCTGGTTGACGTGCAGCCAGAGGGCATTGCGGAAATAGTTGATCCTCTCACACTCCTGAGTCTCAAAGAACTGTAATGACATAAACAAAACACTCAAAACCAGAGCAAATCTCTTCTATCTTGATTGCTTCTCCTCTCCAAGTACCACTACAAAGTTGGCTGTCCTCAGGGAGAAGCAGGTGGTGGTCATCTCCTGTAGGAAACATGCAAACAAGTCCCTCCAGCTTGTTTGGAGGAGATATCATCCCTCTACACAACCAGGTATATCAAAGATGAGCACTAAGCTCAGGAAGGTCTGCAGGACCTTCTGCAGGAAGAGATCATGTGGCACGCCATTACCTTCACAGAGAGCACACCAGCTTCTAAAGTCAGTGCATGTTCCCTAGGCACTCCATGGTCCTGTGGTCCCACCTCATCTCTCTCCTACAGGTATGGATCAATAAAAAAGCACTGGGGACGTACAAAAACAGAGCCATGCCGACTGATTGCTCTTCTTCCTCTTTCCTGCCCAGTCCTTTTCCAAGCAGGTTTAAACCAAAGTCTTTTGCTGTCTGGTATACTTCAGTGTCATGTGTCTTTATTTCCATAAAAGATAACCTTTCATCTCAAGCACACACATGCACTTGTTATTTGTTATGACCTTTGTAACACACTGAGGGGAAAACATCCACGTGATCCGCCTGCAGAACTGAAACTACTGCTTCCTACAGCCCATCATCAGAATGTTTCCTGGAGACCCCACACACCAACTCTCAGACACCAACACATGCCACACAAAAGAGACAGCATTTCAAAAGGAAAAAATAAAATAGAGGTGCAAGGAGAAGTAGTAGGAAGACTTTCTGCAAGCTGGCAGCAGATCAGGGATAAAACCTGATCTCTGCAGTTCCTGTCCACCCCCTTGTGCACACATCACAAGATGGTTACAAGACACAGGTCAGCAGCAGAGTGGCAGCACAGTCTTCTTGCCACCAGCTCTGGACATTCCCAGCATGTGTTAGAAATCCCTCCTGGGCCACTTTGCCATGAGACAATCTGCTTTAGGCTGATATAACCACTCAGAGAGGTTTCTACACTACCATGTGGTCCGTAAGATACAAGGCAAAGAGCTCCTGGTGCATGGGAATGGCTTCATCCAGCCTGTGTCCCCAGCCCACCACCAGTCTCTGCTGCCATCATTTAAAGTCTTTCAGAGTTTCAGAGTTTGCTGGATGGTGTTGCAGCTATAGCACATTATTGGCGTCAAGTCATCAGGTGTGCAGAAGTGACCAAATGTTGCACCAAATGTGCAGGCAGGTAACAGGCAAAAATGTCACTAGTTACTGCAGTGACTCTGTCAGTTATAAAAGGCAGTAGAAGATAAAAAAAAAGAAAGCAGAAACCTCAGAGTAGTGGGATGTTGAATCCAGAAGCCAAGCATGAGAGACACACAGTGCTTGCTGCCAGGGGATACAGAGAGGACAAATCTGCACCATCCTTAACCCTTGCAGCAAGGAATGGACATCCAGAAGATGATGTTGCCATATGAAAATGTTTGGGGGCATTTACCTCACAAGCTTTGATGTGCTCTTTCTGCCATTCTTCACGGATCTTCTCTAGTGTGGTAACATTCTGCTGGTAACTCCTATCTGTGAGGGAAATCACGCTGTCATCTGATCAACATTAATTAAAAAAACCCCATTTGCTAGAAGGCAATCTTTGAAGGCTAAAATGGCTGGGAATGAGCCCAGCTATGGATGGGCACTGCAACGAGACACAGAGCCGCACAGCAAGGCAGAAGGTTGTGCCATGGAAGCAGCCGTGGTGGGCCAGGCAAGATTCTCCAGGTAAACACCTCCAGTATCTTGGTATGTGTTTCTGAGAAGCTGTGCCTGACCCAAAAAATAGAGCTCACTTAAGGGCTGTGCCATGGCTTCACAAGCTCTCTGCCCTACGAAACCCTTGCCCTCCAAACACTGCATTTCACACTCACCAGAGTCCTCTAGAGCCGATTTTGTCTGAGCCAGCTTCAGGAACAGCTGTCAAAAATGGGAGACAGAAGAAATGTAGAGGAGAGCCCTTATTCATCACCAATAGCACCACAGCTCACCTGGGGAACATTATCAGTCTTTCTGTCTCACCCCAGTCTCACCCTAAACCCCCGAGCTGGGAAAAGAGTCATGGGGCAGGAAAGCTGCAAGAAAAAACACTCCTTCCTCCCCCTGGCCCATGGTCACCCCACTCTGTACCTTCTCCTGCTGCTTCTGCGTCACTAAGTTTGCATTGCGGTGCACAGCCTGTTCTGCCTCATCCTTATCCCTGCATCGCTGCTCGTAGAGTCGCTTGGCCTAGAAGAGCCATCAAACGGGGCAGAAGAGTGTCAACAAGCATGTAGATGCAAATCCAACTTGCATAAGAGGCTTTGGAGAAAAAAACTGCCTTCAAATGAAGAGACAGGAGCAGAATGCCAGCAGAGCAGGGAACGGCATGCAAAGTCCCACACAGAATCATAGAATGGTTTGGACTGGAAGGAACCTTAAAGATCATCTAGTTCAACCACCATGCCATAGGCAGGGACATCTTCCACTATATCAGGCTGCTCAAAGCACTATCCAGCGCGGCTTTGAACACTTCCAGGGATGAGACATCCAAAACTACTTTGGGCAATCTGTTTCAATGTCTTACCACCCTGAAGAATGAAGAACTTCTTCCTTACATCTCATCTAAATCTAACTTCTTTCAGATCAAAACCATTAACCCTTATCCTATCACTACACTTCCTGACAAAGAGTGCCTCCCCAACATTCTTGAAGGCCCTCTTTAAGCACTGGAAGGGAAGGCCCCTTTAAGTGCTGGATACCCTACTGATAGGCAAAACCGAACTCACAAGACAAGCTGCTCTTTACTTGGGATGAAAACCTCATGGCAATCAAGTCCATGACATCTAAAGTACACCAGAGACATGGTCAGTGGTAGCCTTGCAGGGCTGTATACATACACACTCTTTAGTTCTCCTGAGCACAACCTGCATACCACCTACACAGACACAACATAGAAACTTGCAGCAGAGGAGGAAGACCTTTTGTGTTAAAGTCTGCCCTAGCATCACGCATGTACATTTTAGCAACACTGATCTACATGGCAAGAAACAGCAGCATGTTTGCTTTACCTCCATGGTCTTCTTGTACTGCAAATTCCTGTTTTTGTGAATTGCCTCCATTATCAGCTCTATCTGTGAAGACAACAGACCGGGAGTCAGCAAATCACTGACCATCAAAACTCCAGGATGGCCTGTGCGGCTTAGGAAAGGAAAAGGCATGGATCAGACTGAGATGAATTAAATTACTTTCATCCACCCAAAGCATCTTCACAAAAGCCATCTTTTACATTGGAAAAAATTGGGAAGCTCACTGCCCCCCATTAGGTCCAAACGAGCTCCTGGTTCTAGCAGTTTTCCCTCATTTTCCAGACAGCCTCAAGCCAGAAGAAGTTAAAGAGCTTGCTGATTTTAGCAGACCCTGTGGAGATCATACAGCACTATATATATGCTTTAAAAACATCCCTTGTTGAGGCAGGCACCCCTGGATCTGAGCCCCTGATATCACAGGCACCAAAAGGCACCTAAAGGAGAAGATGTGGCATTAAGAAGGAGGAAGTCAGAGGTTGCCACACAGTTCACCAACATGGTTGCAACATGTAGGAAGAAGCTCAGGACTTCCCAGCAGCAGTAGGCACTAGGGGAATTGAGCAGACTGGGACACAGCAGGAGACACTGGCTAGCAGCAGCCCATTGCCAGGGCAGGAGTGACACTTTGTGGCAAAGGTGCTCACTCCTGTGGCACCTGACCTTTTTCCGATGCAGTTTTTGCTTTTCCCTAAAGTCCTCCATTTTCTTTGCTTCTTCCCGAAGGGTTTGTGCGAGCTGGATGTGACTTTGTCCCACATTGTCTATCTCTACAAAGCAAAAAAAATATATAATCATATATGTAAATATATGTGAAATAGACTAATATTTAGTCTATTCCTAAAACGACCGTGTGCTGAAACCAATTGTAGTAGCTAACATCAAACTGATCCCACACCATGTATCCCTTTGCAGAAACACACAAAAGTAGCAGCACTCTTTAAGCAGCTTGCAAGCAGCACTTGTGTATGTAAGGATCAGCCCTTCAGTGTAAGAAAACTCACATCAAGAAAAGTTATTCAAACAAGCTGAGTCACATCTCCCCTCATCCAGATGAGTTCAAGCACATTTCAACACATCACACCCTGAAGCAGCCATCTGAAGGAAGCATTGCCCCAGGACAGCTGACAACCAACTTGGAGCACAGAAGAAGGCTTATCTTACTGAAGGTGAGTGGCCATACTGCAACACACCACACCAGCAAGCTCATCCAGGAAGCTAAGCCAAACTGTAGCTCATAATTCAATCCACAGAGCTGCTTCAAATGCACAGCTACTAACAGTTGGCTACTGAGAGAGCAGAGCCTTGATAGAGAGCTCCAAGGGACAGGGAAGCAGACAAATCTGGCTAGGGCAGAGGGTGGACTCAGCACAGCATGGAAGAGTGCTAGCACTTGAGGTACAGACACTGGCTGCCTATACGCCAGCAGGCTGTGGCACATGGCAATGAAGGGACAATATAAGGTGGTGAAAGCATCATCTTTTAGATGTTCCAATTTGAATCATAGAATGACAGAATCATTTAGATTGGAAAGGCCTTTAAGAACATGGAGTCCAAGCGCTAACCCAGCACTGCCAAGTCCACCACTAAAACTTATCTCTCAGCACCACATCTACACTCCTTTTGAACACCTCCAGGGATGGTGACTCCATCACCTCCCAAGGCGGTCTGTTGCAATGCTTGACAACCCTTTCAAGGAAGACATTTTTTGTAACGTCCAATCAAAACCTCACCTAGAACAACTTGAGGCTGTTTCCTCTTGTCTTATTGCTTGTTACTTAGGAGAAGAGACCAACCTCCACCTCACTACAACCTCCTTCCTGGGAGTTGTAAAGAGCAAGAACATTTCCTCTCAGCCTCCTTTACACCAGGCTGAACAACCCCAGTTCCCTCTGCCACTCCTCATAGGACTTGTGCTCTAGACCCTTCATCAGCTTCATTGCTCTTCTGGACGCAGTCCAGCACCATAAGGTTTTTCTTGTACTGAGGGACCCAAAACTGAACACTGTATTCAAGGTGCAAATTACTGTGTATGTGTGTGAAGAGGGCAAGGCAAGCCATTTCAATAAACTCCAGATGAACTTCCCATGCACAGTGTCTAAGGTACAACAGAAGCAGGAACAGACAGCCTTGAAAACACAAGAGATCTCCAGAAGGATGTCCCCTCTTCCACACATGCCCTGGAACATTTGGTCCCATACTCCACACACTTAACCAAGCCAGGCAAGGACAGCCTACACCTGAACACCAACATTGCATAGGCTTAGAGGGTTCTGTGCTATCTTCTTCCCATGCAGTTGCCTGCAGGCTTTGCCACTGTCAAGTGCCCTCACAAAGAATTACTTACGCTTCTTGAAGACATCCAGGGATCTTTTCAGTGTGCTGAAAAACACAGACAGAGCATTAAGAGTACTGGGAAAGCATAGTAGTCAGGCACAGACATCAGTACAGCATGTCTCCCAAAGCAGATAGCAAATCTCTCACTCAAAACCAACCAAAGCAGCTCGGAGGAAAGGGTTTTTATCTTCTTTGCACCTCTTTTTTTTCCCCCCTCTTAGCAAGTATAACACAGCTTACTTGGTTTGAGATCTACTTTACATCTTTCTGAACACTGGCTGCTATTAAAAATCCTGACTTTCATGACAAATATTTCAGACAACCTCCTAAAAGTATCTTTTGGGACATATGAACACCTTCTACATAGTGCATTAGCCAGTGCTTGGAAACGTAAGGAACTTTTTCAGAACACCTCAATATAAAACAGTAAATAAATGATCAGAGAATATCAGGCTGGCCATGAACAGAAATAAAGCTGGAAGCAGAAGGCACCAAGGGTTACTCAGGAATAGAGACACCTGGAGACAACCAAAGCAGCCACAGCACCCCTGTGGGATGATAATACATTGGGCTTTGAAGATTTGCTTGGTTTCAGTCAAAGATGTACCAGTACTTCCCATTGGCCACAAAAACAGTCAGGAGCAAACTCAAGGGCTTGTGATCATTGGCCCTCTGCTGAAATGCCAGCCCACATCTCACCTAAGCATCTATGATGCTTTGTTCAGTAGTCTATGGATGGTGGAGTCCAACTCAATTACTGGGAAAGGCCAACCCAACTGTGCACCACTCACTCACAAGACTAATTTCAGATCACCTTCTGGCAGTAACCCAATCGCACTTCAACACTGTTTTGTCTCTCACAGCCTGCTTCTCCTCCTTCATTACTTGAAGTAAGGACACTCATCAAAGCAAACCAGACACTGGACTGTGAACTTACTTCAGCTCTGTCTGCCCACAGGGCTTCTTCTTTGCCAAGTTAATGAGCTCTTTGCCATATTTTTCTTCTATAATTGCCCTGTTGAGGAATGAGACAAATGAGAAGTTCTTACTTCAGAAACTGATACTTGCTTGAAGCAGAGCCCAAGACCCACTCTTAACACCCTCCCTATTTTCTGAGCTGCTGCAAAATAACCATAGACAGTTGGCTGAAGTAAGGCTCTTTTTTGTAGTTACTAAACATCCTTTCTAGTGAAAACATTTTGTCCTGCTGTGTCTGTGGTCCTGTTGAGTTGCTCCCCCCACCTCCCCATGGCCAATAGGTGCAAGGACCACTTCATCAAGAGATAGAGGACTAAGCAGTCAGTGCAGCTGGTAGCTAGATACAGCCAGGTGAGACACCTGTGGAGTTTCTAGCCCAGTTTCCTTAGAGAACAGGGCTGGTGCAGTCACAGGTTTTCTGCATCTCAGCCATCAGCCTCTGTCAGCCCATCTGCACAAAGTAGTTTGAATCTAATTTGGCTGATTTAAACCAAATGTGACAGAATGGAGTAGGCACCACAAAGACCACTCAGTCACCATGCATGCACAACAAAGCTCATCTGGACCATTTCAGGTCTTCAGTGCTTTTTAAAATGAGGCAATAGGTACTTCTTCCTGCCTGCCCTTAGGAAGAACAAGTGAAGAAGAGGAGGTCATGAGGTACCATAAATAACACCTTTGAGCAATTGTATTGTTCCCTACTCTTAGAAGAAGGGAGGGGAGGAGAAAGCCTATGTGTTGCAGTTCAAGAACAAACAGCTTTCTGCAATTGCTTTAAAATCTGTATAGTGCTGAACAGGCTTGGTCAGATCTAGATCTAGAATCTCTAAATCTACTTGAGCAAGGTGCCCAAGCTGTCTGCAGTTCGTAGAGAGAAACAAATTCTGCTAGAGGCTTGCATTAAAAGGTCTACTGGATAAATTAAATAGCTTTTTAAAATGCCTGTATCTCTAATGCAGATGAATATGCCTATTTTGTTTCTAGAGTTTGGTAGCAGGGTTCACCTAATTAACTCTTTAAAAAAGTCCAAAATCTTGTAGGGAAATGGGAAAAGTAAAGGTTATAGATTTTTTTCTCCCCATTTAACAATGTTCCCATGAAATTCCTTTTGAGACAAAGCATCAAATCCAACAGGCATTTTCTCCATGGGACCATGTAACAGCCATGCTGTACATGGAGATTAGGGCCCTGTTCAGAGAGAGGTGCCAGTAGGAAGTCCAGGTCCAGTCTCTAATCCCCTCCCATTGTTGGGAACCTCCACCTTCTTCAACAGCCAAGAGGAACAGGGCATAGGGTGTGGAGGAGGCTTTTTTCACTCTCCATTGTCATAGATAAGTGGGGGACAGTTCTGAGGGTTCACTGGGTTCCTTGGGCAGCTGGAAAGCCCAAATGCAACATGAGATTAGAGCCTCGTCCAGGCCGTAGGTGTATTAGACACTTTTAACTGCAGGTTCTCCTCCTTCATCCCATTAAACTTGTTCCAGGCTGTTTTGTACCAAGTCTTGTATTCAGAGGTTTGTTTTCTCCAGTTCTCAATAACAAAATTACATTAATTCAGGGTTGGGTTGTCCTACAATGCTCTTCATATTTTGTCATTGCTAAAAAGGTGAACCATAAAGTGACAATACACGGCCAGACCACCTCAGCTGTACCTTTGTAGCCACAGAAACTCTGCTTAGGTCAAATCCTCCAATTAATAAAGTCATTATCTAATGCTAATACTTCTTTTTAACATAAAATTTGTGGACTGTCCATAATGTACAAACTCAGAACAAAGCCATGCCTTTCCTATGACAAAGTCTTCACTTGATCTCCTGCAAGCTGAACAGCAGGCTGAACTTAATGGGAGAACATGTGGCCTGGGCAGGACACCAACAGCTGCAGACACATTACTACATATCTATGGCAACATGTAAGACTGAATTATTAAACTGTTCCTGATTCTTCTTTTTTTTTTTTTTAACAGACAGTTCAAAATGTGAGCATCAAGCTCTGGGCACCTTTGCTGCCTCATAGCCAAGCATTCCTGGGCATGAACTTCATACCACAGAACCAGCCATGCAAGGAAAGGACAGTGTAAGAAAGTAAGTTCCTTATCAGTCAACAATTGAAGGTGTTTTAGCATAAAGGACAGCTGAATGGAACAGAAACCAAAGTGGGAACACAAGGAGTAGAAGTAGTGCCACTACATCACTTCCCAGGTTCAACCCAACCTTTTTTCAAAGGTAGTTCCGTACCTTTCCTTCAAAAAGTCTTCAAACTCTTTGCAGTTCTTTCTGCCATCATTCAGATGTTGAATGATGCTGTCATAGCCAGCTGTGCTCGTCAGATCTGTAGTCTGAAAACACAAGAACAGGAGTAACATCTTCGTCAGTGCAGGACACAGCCATGCTCAGCAAGTGATAGACTGTGATAGAACAAGTGATAGCTCAGCTGGGATCAAGTGTGCAAGTGCTGCTTTATGAAATAAGACCTTTTAATTCTAGTGGTGGGAGAGGCTCCAGAGTAAGAACAATGGTGGCAATTTGGTACAAGGTACTTCCATGACTTTCTGAAAACAAGAGCTTACTTAGTCTTACCATATCAGTTTGTTCCCCTCTGGCATAAGCACAGCCAGCCCCACAGCAGAAGGCACCTCCTCCTAGAAGCTTAGCTGTTAGTTCTAACTTAATGAAATCAAACAATAGACCCTCTCCAAGTTTGTAGTCTTACTGCTGCTCCTCCCATTTTCTGCAGACACAGAGATGGATCTTGGTTAGTGTTGACTTGTGCTCTTCTAGGCATCACTCTCATGTCTTGCTGTAGGAGCCTACATCTGGGCTGAAGGTCAATTTATCAGACCTTTCTGCGCAGGACTGCTAAATTGTGTATGGGCTTCTCTCACTGCCCTCACAGTAACGTATGGATGTACCCAATGATTGCTGCTGCAACAGCCTTCTCTCTGGCCTTATAAAAAGCAACACTGTCCCACACAACAACTCAGAACACCATTGCAAAGATAATTTCCCTAAGTATCAGGTCTTCCTCCACCACTGCTGTATGCTTTCTGACACACCACACAGTGCCAGCTTCTTCCCTCCCTCAAACATTCCACAGCCATGGAGAAGCCTGCCTCCACCATCTATGGAGCCAAGTCCCATTTCTTGCCTCTCAGCCCTCCAGTGCCACTCACACTTCCCATAGACTTCTGAAGGATCACAGCTTTCCTCAAATTACTTCTTGAAATTATATATTTTACTGTAATGCTTATTAGAAGAAAAAAAAAAGATACATGAGACAATGATAGAGGTGGGCCAGGACAAAGCTACCGCTCTCTTTCTATTCATACCCATGCCTGGAAGCACCTTAAGACAAAAGAATGGATTTTTGCCACATAGCTGTTGAGGATTTACCATCCTGGAGACCTTGGTCAAGAGCAGCGCACTTAAGTCCTACAATAATATCAAGAGATGGTCCGCCCTTGACCTTGCCTTCTCTGGAAGAAGCCTGAAGCAGATATGTCCATGGAGCTGGACAGAAGGTGCTACCTGTCATCTTCTGCAAAGAAGACCAGTCAGTCTTGCATAGGACAGCATATATAGGAGCAAGAAATACAGGAAAACAGGCTGCAGGTAGGAAGCCATGTCAGGAGCAGGTAATAAAACTCAGGGAAAGGAGTAAAAGTCACAATTATTCAAAAGCTTGAAGAGGAATAATGGCGGGATGGAGAGAGTTAGGAGATTATTTGAAGCCAAAATCAGAGTACACAGAGAAGTGGCATCAAAGTGTGGGCAACAGAAGGAAGAACTTCTTGGGACTTCATAGACAGTTCAAGAAATGAGGTTGAACAGGGCTGGTATTTGTGATAACAGAAGGATTTAATTATGTGAACTTCCCTAAGGAGTCAAGGACTTGAATGTCAGTGGCCAGAAAGTGAGAAGTGAAGATCTGGTGGGGTGGCCACAAGTGGGACCTGTAGGAAACCCCTGGGTATCCCAGATCAGTTTTGCTCTGTCTGTGGCATGCATGGGAAGTTAGAGGACTGAGGTGCAGGACCTAAGCAGAAACCAAACCAGTTTCTGTTTCTATACAAAGCACAAATGACACTCCAATATGGGCTTATTACTGACAAATCTACAACCACTTCTAGTTTGTGTATTTGCTAATCGGACTGTGAAAAAAGAAAGGTTTACTCTGAAGTTAGTCTCCAGGACAGTTGCAAAACACCCTAACTTGACTTCCTATCACCAGTTTCAAAGGAAATACAGTGGATGCAGAGAAAACTGTTGGTCACTGCAAGCCAGGCAGGATGGAGTGATCAGACCCACTGTGTTGGGGGCACCCAAAGGCTCCTGCGTCCTCCTTTGCTGCCTGGGACACTTGGGCTTACTGTGCCAGGCAGTAATGCCACAGGAAAAACTGTGACAATTCATCAAAAATGTGCACTAATCTCCTCCAGTAGAAGATTTAATTCCAGCACAGCTGTATTTCCTAAGTACCCAAGGCTGGACCAGACCTCACAGTGAAAGGTGTTATATGAAAGATTGGAGGTATCAGAGACAGTGCCGGTTTCCAGAAAAGCTGCTTCCAGGCAGGAGATCTGGCCCAGAAAGAGCTGGGCAGTGTCGTGTGCCATGAAACTAGCCTCTGCAGCACCCTCCTGGCCACAGAAAGAATTAAAGAAAATTTATAAAAAGAAAAAAAAAGAAAGAATAAAACTGCCTGTGGGACTTCCCAAAGGGCCCAAAGAAAACAAAAGGGCAAAATGGTGAGCACAGAGCCATAGGCAGAGGGCAAGATTTAAAGACATGATAAACTAAGGATAGGTATGGAGGATGGGGAATAACCCAACTCGAGGGGTACAGGAGGACAGCATCTCTTCTCCCACCCTGCAGCACGTGGTTGTTGTGGTCCTCCCTGATGGGCACAGCTCTGAGCTCATGTGCTATTTAGAGGACAGCCCACGGAAACTACAAACAGATGATTACAAGGTGACAAAGCAGCAGCTGATGTTTCCTGAGCCTGCAGGGCTCAGCAGGATGTGCCCCCCTTCACAATCCGCTGGCCGGGTTTGAGCTATCCTCCCCATGGACTGGATGAGCTCCTTATAATGCTTTGAGTTTTGTTTGCACTTTTATCCAAAAGAAGGGCTAAAATGCTCTAGTGGGATGAGCTTGTGTAAGTCACCGCTGAAAGGAAAGCTGCTGAGCTTGATATTTCCATCTTCTACCTCACTTGATGTGGAAAAGCCCCTCCTGATACACACCCACAAAGCAAATAGCATAGGAGAATCATAGAATTGTTTAGCTTGGAAAGACCCGTAAGGTCATTGAGTATAACCATTTATACAGCACTGCTGAGTCCACCACTAAACCATGTCCCTAAGCACAACATTTACACATCTCTTAAATACCTCCAGCAATGGTGAGTCCACTTCCCCAGGCAGCCTGTTGCAGTGCTTGACAACCCTTTCACTGAAAAGATGCTGAATGTCAATCAAAACCTCCTGTGGTGCAACTTGAGGCTGTTTCCTCCCATCCTACCACTTGTTACCTGGGAGAAGAAACTGAGCCCAGTCTAGCTCCAACCTCCTTTCATGGAGTCATAGAGAGTGAGATGGTCTCCTCTGTGCCTCCTCCTCTCCAGACTAAACAACCCCAGGTCCCTCAGCTGCTCCTTATCAGACTCATTCTCTAGACCCTTCGTCAATCAGCTTCATTTCCCCTCTCTGAACACATTCCAGCAACATGTTAACATCTTTCTTACAGTGAGGGGTCAAAAACTGAATGCAGCATTCAAAGTGCAGCCTCACCAGTGCTGAGTACAAGGGGGTGATCACTGCTCTAGTCCTGCTGGTCACACTATGTCTGACAAGCCAGGTTGCTGTTGGCCTTCTTGGCCACCTGGGCACACCGCTTCCTCATGTTCAGCCAGCTGTTGACCAACACCCCCCAGGTCAGCTGAGGAGCTTTCAAGCCACTCTGTCCCAAGCCTGTAGTGTTGCATGGGGTTGTCATGACCCAAGTGCAGGACCTGTCACCAGGTATTGTTGAGCTTTATACCATTGGCCTCAGCACACGGATCCAGTCTGTCCAGATTGCTTTGTACAGCCTTCCTACCCTCAAGCAGTCTGTCCCAACCTTCCCAAAAATGAAAAGTTTAAGGCACTGCATTCCTCATGGACCATCACTTGAAAGACCTTCATCTATACAAAGCTCTTAGTATTTCTTTTCAGTCTTACCTGCTTAGAGAAATACAGCAGAAGCTGGTTGTCTATTTTATTAATTGGAAACATGGTGTGACAAAAAATGGTTGTGCTATTCTTGCTCACACCCAGTTTATGCTCAAAATCTCTCGGGGTCCTGCAGAGATTGCTGAGATCAAAGAAAAATGCATGTGCTGATGTCTGCAGGGAGCAGGGTGAGAAGAGCAGGAGGTGCTGTAAGATGCTGCAGTTCATTCTCATCCCATAACTGTGTAGGTGCAACAGGACAGAGAAAGAAGGACAGGACACATGCACACCTGAGAATGACATCCTGCAAAAAGCAGCTTTTTGATTAATAATCTTCCATTTGAAGTCTCCTCCTCCTATGCCAACATACCTGTCCTGCTCATCCAAGACACAGAAAGCAATGGACCATCCTGTCTTGATGCAATTACATCTGCCCACAAACCGCACCTTGTTCCTTCAAACAATGACCTGAGGATTTCATAATGCTGCCGATAAACTACACCAACACCATTTAGAGAAGGGCAACAGGGGTAGGGAGAAGTGAAAACAGCACAGCCGCTGTCACATCTCAAGTCAGTAACCAAGGAACAAACCCAGGAGCCCACGCCTGGCAGGATCCCCTATACCCGATAGCAGGGATACAGAAGAAAGCAGTTTATCCCCAGCCAGCCTCACAAGGCTAAGAAAAATTCATGGCAACGAAGAAGAAATATAGCCAGTCACAGCACTGACAAAATGCCATCTGTAACAGAGGGGCCAGCAGGGAAGAAGCCCTGGTTCATTTGCAAACTCCAGCACTCTCTTGGTCTGCAGATAGGAGCAAATCAGTTATTTTCTCCCACGCTTCGTTTGTGCCATTGCAAAAAGAGATGAAATAGCTCTTTCCTAAGCATTGGGGGGTAAATAAATATTTCCAGATGTTTGCCACATGCTTTCTCAGAAAATTAAATATGCCAGTTCAACTTCTACTGCAAATGACTTGCCTGAGCCATGGATTGTGTTAGTGGCATTGCTTTTACTTCGCATAACAAAGGAATATTTCAGAATGCCTAGAAGATTTAGATACATAAGTCTGATCTTCAAAAATCACTTGATCAGACCAACCACAGTGCGAGTCAGCAGTCTTCAGCATTATTTGGGGCTTTTCTTAATGTTTTCTGGAATGCTAATTATTAATAATGTTTTATTAAAAATACTTTTTAACCCACCCTGCAATGCATTGCAGAGAAGAGAGCATTGATTTTGTCTCATTAAAAGCAAAATGACAAAAAAAATCTACTCTCCTTGTTGCAAGCTGCTAGCTAATAGATCAGAGGTAAGGTGGTTTTTAGCAGTATCATAGTTTCTAATTCTCCCACTTAGTTTTACAGGACCGAAGTGTTCCGATAAGACCCAAAGCATTGCTGTTGGGTTACCCAAAATACTCTGCAGGAACAGGCACGTACCAAGAAAATTGTTAAAAGTGAAAGAAGAGACCTTGTAGAGTGAAAGAAGAACAGCAGTTGCAAAAACAAATGAAAACAAAACCTCACACTTGCTCAACTCGTGGCAATCAACTCTGGCAGGGCAAGAGGAAACAAACATGATCTCTGGTATTTTTTATAAGAGCAAACCTCTGTGTTTAAGGAAATTTGTCTTATTGTGCTGAGACCTAAGTGCCTGAGCAAACTTCAGTGCAGATAGCGAAGTCACAGTGTGCTTTGTTGATACAGCGCATCATATCACAAACTTCTGCAGGGTGCAGGTTCCAGTGCAGGAAAACGCAGACACACTCATCCCAACAAGGAAACCAGAACTGCTGGGCTTTAAAGCTAAATCAGTCCCCATATGAGGCCCAAGACACAGCTCTGCCATCGTGGCAAAGCAAGATGAGAGGGCTACAGTTTACTCCCACACAGAAATCTGGTAGTCATCATTCACAACCACCCACGTTTCAAAGCTGGAAGACCATACCAAAAATGGCTCAGCTTTCGGAGGGTTTAGTTATTTTTTTGTCCTATGAACTGCAGCATCCCTCCCTGCAGCCTCCCGAAAACTTCCCCTTTCCCATCGGGCTGTCCTGACCACTGCGAAATCACTTGTTTTGGCAGAGAAGCTTTCACTTAAATGAAATAATTTAAGATGAAAAATTTCAGGAGGAAGTTTTCACTCTCACAACACTTAACAGCAAACCAAAGATGCACAGGCAGCCTTCTGCACCTTGTCTAGATTTCTTTCTGCCCATCTCTCATTTCTATCCTTCCTCCCTAGCCCTTGCAGCTGATGCATAGTCACTCATACGTGGCATGGAGAGAGCTTGAGGTGGTACTTGCCTTTTCCATGGGTGAAACAACCGCAGCAGGGCCTCGATCTCTCCACTGAGTCACATCCATCATGCTCCCATCCATACTCAACCCCAGCTGCCTTCCCCAGGCACATCAGTCAGGGGGAGGTGAAGCACAGGCTTCAGAAAGGAAAAACCCAAGCAAAATCCCTGGCAACACCAATAATTTACGGCTCAGCAAGAGGATCATTCAGTAAATAGGTGTGCCTGCTATAAAAGAGATCAGGCAAGCATGTCCTGTGCAATGTCCTGGCTCCTCCTTACCTTGGGGGCTTGGGGCATCTTCTGCAAAGCAAATCGAGCGCCTTGGAAATTTCTAAGGCAATAAATAGCTGAGCAACAGCTGCCTAATGCAAAGCTGGCTTTATTATCCAAACCACATTCAATACCTGTGTGGGATTTACATATTTGACAGCAAGGTGACAGATAACATATTAGTGCTGCTGGGCAAGCCTGCTGCTCTGCACTGATCCCTCTCACTCCACAAACTGCAGAAGCCCCAAACCTGGTGCCTGCTGCTTCCTTCCACGGCTCATGAACCTTTCCCTCGTTCTGGAAGATAGGAGCTATTTCCCAGACATCGTGTGGGAAACACATAGACACGGATTTTCAGTCCCAGAAGAAAAAATTCTCTATTTATTTCCTAGTTGCTGGCAACAGGAATGAAGGCCCACACACCCAGAGGAACTGAGCAGCCACAACACCAATGCTCTGCATCAGATAAGAGGCTATTCAGTACTTCTCTATTCCTAAAAGCACCGTTCAAACTCAAAGGAACAAATGTGGCTTTCCCCGAACCGTGGCATTTCCCCCTCTGCCCGGCAGCAGAACAGCGGGCAGCTCGCTCCCAGTTCGGGATTAGCTCAACATCGGAAGATCCTTTTTGGCCGTGATATCTTAACAGTTCACTGGCCAATTAACATTGTCAAGCCCCCAGCCTCACACGACAACGACTCCCTCCAGCAGCGCAGCGGTAGCTCTCTGGGCCGTAACGGCGCTGCACGCGGCTGGTTGCAATCCAACAGCTCTAGGGACACGCGAACAGTGCCTGCCGGGGGGAGGCTCCGAGTCTGCAGCAACAACAAGCAGGATCACGAAAGTGGCTTTGAAGCCAACTTTGGCCGGATAGGGGTGACTCCCCCCCCCCGGCCCAGCTGTGATGCCTCGTCTTCAGCTGTGAACTCCTGGCTCCAGCTGTGTCATTGTCGATGCTCGCCCCACTTCACCGTGCCCCCAGCTCACCCAGAAATGGTCTCTGAACTTCGCCTCCCGCATACTGCCGCCGTCACCGAGCTCCGTGCCGCTGCCGGTGCCTCTCCCGGCGGTGCTGCCGGTGCCGCTCTGCCCCGCCCCGCCCCGGCCGGCCGGTGCCACCCCGCGGCGCGGCGTCCCCACCCAGGCTACCCTGCCTCAAACGCAGGGTTACATTCACCTGATGTGTTGTGTGAGCTCGGCTTCGCGCTCCTGGGTCTCCGTGGGATCGGGGGCTCAGAGTACGCTGCTGCGGAGGGCGCCTCTTCCAGTGAGAGATGCATAAGGTTCAACAATTGGCCGAGACCAACTGTATGAGGTTCAACAAGGGCTGGTCCTGCACTTGGGTCACAACGCCATACAACACTAGAGACTTGGGGCAGAATGGCTAGAAAGCTGCAACCTAGGGTTGTTTAGCCTGGTGAAAAAGAAGCTGAGGAGGTATGACCTTACTCTCTAAAACCGCCTGAAAGCAGCTTGTAGCAAGGTGCAGTCAGTCTGTTCTCCCTAGTAACAAGTGATAGGATGGGAGGAAACAGCCTCAAATTGTGCCAGAAAAGGTTTTGATTGGATATTCAGAAAAATTTCCTCACTAATAGCGTTGCCAAGCTCTCGAACGAGCTGCCCAGGGAAATGGTGGAGTCACCACTGCTGGAGGTATTTAAAAGACGCGTAGATGAGCTGTTTAGGGACATGGTTTAGTGATGAAGTCGGCAGTGTTGTGTTAACAGAGTGCTCCTGTGAAGGAAGTTAAATGGGGACAGAGCAAACAGCCCCACAGAAGTCTCGACCACAGAATCATAGAATGTTAGGGAAGGGACCTTGAAAGATCATCTAGTCCAAACCCCCGGCTACAGCAGGATTCCCTGAATCACACAGAAGTGTGTCCAGATGGGTTTTGACTATCTCCAGAAAAGGAGACTCCACAACCTCTCTGGGCAGTCTGGGAAAAAATTTCCACATGGAACCTCCCATGCTTCAGCTTACAACCATTGCCTCTTGTCCTGTCACTGGGCTTCACTGAGAAGAGCCTGACCCCATCCATCCTTCTGACACCCACCCTTCACATATTTAAAAGCATAGATAAGGTCACCCCTTAGTCTCCTCCAAGCTGAAGAAACCCAGCTCCCTCAGCCTTTCCTCAGATGTTCCACCCCCTTCATCTTTGTGGCTCTGTGCTGGACTCTTGCAAGCAGTTCCCTATCCCACAACTGGACACAGTATTCCAGATGCAGCCTCACCAGGGTAGAGGAAAGAAGGAGAACCTCTCTTGACCTACTAGCCACACCCCTTCTAATACACCCCAGAATCCCATTGGCCCTCCTGGCCACAAGTGGACGCTGCTGCCTCATGGTCATCCTTCCATCCACCAGGATCCCCAGATCCCTTTCCCCTTCACTGTTCTCCAACAGGTCAGTCCCCAACCTATAGTTACACATGGGGTTGGTCTTTCCCAGGTGCCTTCTCACTCTCTACAAGTCCCTGAAAGGAGGTTGCAGTAAGGTGGTGCTCACTCTCTTCTCCGAGGTAACAAGTGATAAGACTGAAAAAAATGGCTTCAAGTAGCACCAGGGGAAGTATGAGGAAGAATTTCTTCACTGAGAGGTTTGCCAGGCATTGGAACGGGCTGCCCAGGGAGGTGGTGCAATCATCATCCTTGGAAATGTTAAAAGCATTTGTTTTGTGTAGTGCAGTTTAGTGGTGTGCAGGGTAGTGCTGTATGGACAGCTGGACTCATCTCAAGTGTATTTTCTAACCATAATGATTCTGTGATTCTGTTCTATGATGAAAACTGCCAGAGCAACCCTCAGTTCTATCCTAATAGGAACCGCAGTCTCAGCCACAGAAATCTAGCTCCTATGCCTAGTCCATTCTTGTAAGAGGAGGCTGATCCATTCAACAGGTAAGATGCCCCGATTTCTCAGAATTCCTTTTGCAAATGTGCATGCAGGAGAGTTTAACTCTGTAGTTTTAAAGGCACTCAAGCGGCATTAATTCACAACAGAATATAAAAGCCTTTTTACATGGCAACTTTTATTCTCGTTGAAATCTGTACATTCAAGTTGCACATACTCCAAGTCTTCAATGGAGCTGGAGCACAGGATCCCCACAATAGCCTGCTCTGTTTGAACAGTTTTAGTTTATCCCTCAAAAGTAGACAGGAAACTTGTGACTATTTCCTTCAACTTAGCTTCTGTCTGGTCAGAAATCTTCCCTTCAGTCCTGTTGAAGAGAGTTTAGTTAAAAGTGTGATACAGGAATAGATAATGATCATAAAGCAAAGAAAAACACTTCATAACAAACCTTCTAACTTCTAAGACAATTATCAGATGAATTAACTCATTTATGTTGGATGCATTATGCTATACCACTGGAACTCATCTGTAACATCCCTTCTAAAAAACTTAGTCCTGTTTCAAAATAGCTGTATGTAGTTCAAAAAGGCTCCATCTTCTACAGAGCTGTGCCTCAGAAATGCAAAGCACATGTTGCAACTCATGACGAAACAAGCCAGGACCCATTTACAGGACAGGACTATGGAAGTACTCAAATCCCCACTAACCCACTCAGTGACACAGAAGGCAATGAGCAGCACTTCATCCACAGTACTGTAATGGCTTAAGCTGTGAAAAACACATTAACTGACTACATTAAGTGATTTCAACATCAGATTAGGGGAGAGGCAGGCAAGTAGATTCATTAAGTATCAGCTGGATTTCCTAAGTAAAAACTGGAGACGTGAAACTGAACTCTAGAGAGCAGTGCAAGGACAATAGGAAGGCTGATTTAACCTCCAGTTCTGGTACAGGCAGCTTACAGCCTGATGTTCTAGGACGCACTTAACAGCTCAGGGACCATTATCTGCACTCCAGCCATCAAGCCAATACCCTTGGGACGAAACAAGACAAATCATCATACTTGATTGTGGAAAGCAGGGCCTGGTGCTGGCTCCGCACATGAGCCAGAAAAGCATTCTCAAATTTAGTGATTTTGCTGGGCTCCAGCTTGTCCAAGTGACCTCTTACACCAGCATAGATGACTGCAACCTGTTCCTCAATAGCCATGGGAACTGCAGAAAAGAAAGCATTTAGATCATTGGCAACTCTTACACCAGGACCCACCAGTACACTACATGCAGCCCTTTGAAGACCAACTGCACATACACAAGATGGTTCAAGGAAGCTTGCATTCACCACGTTAACAGAATGGACATGGTAAATGTCTCAAAGACCAGCCTTGGCAGCATAAGAGATTAATGGGCAATGCAGATTTGTTACCCCCAAGACACTCACCATACTGTCCCTGTTTGAGAAGCTCTGTCAGACGTACACCACGGTTCAACAGCTGTTGTGTAGCAGCATCCAGATCAGACCCAAACTGAGCAAAGGCAGCTACCTCACGATACTGAGCCAATTCCAGCTTCATAGTACCTGCCACCTACATTACAAGACACACATCAGTTTTTAAGTAAGTATAGTAGTTTGCAGGTTATCTTAAGTTGACAGTTGTCACAGGTCACTTTGTCTTGCATACCAGCCAAGTGAACCTCAAAATTCTGACAGATTACTACATGCGGTTTCATGCTTACCTGCTTCATAGCCCTGGTCTGAGCAGCAGAACCGACACGGGACACAGACAGACCAACGTTGATGGCTGGACGGATACCTTTGTAGAACAACTCAGTTTCCAAGAAGATCTGGAGGAGAAAAGCATTTTATTATTTTTGTCAGAAGCCTGGAAGCCTCCTCAGAGACCTACCAGGAAGTTACACAGAAGTACTTGCATATGGAGATACCCTACCTGTCCATCAGTGATGGAGATGACATTGGTTGGAATGTAAGCAGATACATCACCAGCCTGAGTTTCAATGACAGGCAAGGCAGTGAGAGAACCACCTCCAAATGAATCGTTCATTTTGGCTGCTCTCTCCAGCAAGCGAGAGTGCAGGTAGAACACATCGCCTGGATAGGCTTCACGACCAGGTGGACGACGCAGCAGCAGAGACATCTGACGATAGGCAACAGCCTGCATGATATAAAGAAAGCTCTCAGATTTCAGTAGCACATTTAAAATTCTGAATTTCTAAACCTGAGGCGATCTCACAACTACAAACACCAATGCCAGGCTATCAGGCCTATAAACATTTCCTGACCTGTTTGGATAAGTCATCATAGATGATTAAAGCATGTTTTCCATTGTCTCTGAAGTACTCCCCCATGGAGCAGCCTGAATAGGGAGCCAGATACTGAAGGGGTGCTGCATCAGATGCTGTGGCAGACACAACAATAGTGTACTTCATGGCATCTGGAAAGAATTGGAGACACACACTACTGAGTATATTACCTCATCACACCTGTAATTGGCACATACAATAAAGATGTGCATCAGTAGTTGCCAAAGTAAGCCCAGGCAATTATCACTACATTGTTAGTGGGAAGAATACTTCTACTATATATTCTACTATACTATATATATTCTACTATAACACATCTGTTAGCAAAACTAACTCAAGAAGTTTCAAAGGCAAGTTCATGGCAGCTAATGTCTAACACCCACAGACTGCTTTTCCATTTAAAATGAAGTTGAAACTTCCACTAAGATACACTTGGGTTCTAGAAGTAACTCAGCCTGAAAATCTGATTTCCTGGCTTCTGCAAGGAGATACTATCCTTTGTTTCATAGTACCAGTCTTTAAAACTGATTTATTTCCCTGCTAACTGTGACTCTGCCTGACCAGCAGGCAAGAGATAAGGTGCTTGTTCTCTTGCAAGCTCTGTTAGATATGCAGACTTAGTCAGTAAAGATGCTATCATTTACTCCCTTACATTTGGCAGTTAAGTCTCTTCAGTGAACCTGAAAATGACTTTCAGGCTGACTTGCATACATACGAAACAGATGCCAAGTCCATAAATACAATACTAGTAGGCCATAGCTTGTCATCAGGCCTGCCTGACTGACAAGAGGAAGCTCTGTGAACTCTGTTAAAAAAACCCAAAACCACAACATGGAAGGTGACTTTTCCAGGAGCAATTCAGCAGTTTTGGGGCCTTGCACCAGTTTTCTAATGCAATGTAGCAGAAGAAGTTCTTTTCCCCAAACACCTAGAAATATTTCTTGCCCAGAAAAGTAAGTACTTCTCACATCTAACAAGATGTAGTTAAAAGACATCATAGCAGTATATTTAGCATTATAATGAGACCAGGATGTCACTAGCTGCCAGGCATAACCATCCTCAAACATCTGTACCTGCATCAGTGAGCCTCTTCACCAGCTGAGCAACAGTAGATCTCTTCTGACCAATTGCAACATAAATACAGTACAGCTTCTTTTTCTCATCTGTTCCATCATTAAATCGTTTCTGGTTGATTATTGTGTCAATCGCGATTGAAGTTTTCCTGTGTAATACGGAAGTTGTTATGTCAAGCCCCTACAGCTCTCCCAACCTCCTCGCAGTTCTGTGCTAAGTTTTGTGCATTGGCATGCACTGTACTTTAGTCTGTTTAAGGAAACATTTTTATTGTGGGCATTTAACTTACCCAGTCTGCCTGTCACCAATGATCAGCTCACGCTGGCCACGACCAATTGGCACCAAGCTGTCCACAGCCTTTATACCAGTCTGCATAGGTTCACGCACAGAGATTCTCGGAATGATCCCAGGGGCCTTTAAGCCAACTCTCCTACGTGTCTTAGACGTCACAGGACCCTTGAAGGCAGGGGAAAAAAGAAGTTGCAGTCTGTAACATGGAGACATAAACAGAAATAGTAAACACCTGGTTTTACTTACCTTCCCATCAATTGGATTGCCCAGGGCATCTACGACACGGCCCAGCAGCTCTTCACCAACTGGAACATCCACAATGGCACCAGTCCTCTTCACTACATCCCCTTCCTTGATCAATCTGTCATTACCGAATACGACGACACCAACGTTGTCAGGCTCCAAATTCAAGGACATACCCTAGGACAAAGATCACATCATCCTGAGAAAATCCATACTGATATTTACAAAAACTCAGACAGCTCAGTACCAATGTAGATTATGCTGTAAAATACATTTTACCCTGTAAAATACATCACCTCAAACTTATTTTAAACAATAGTCAATGTTCTGCTTTTATGTACATTGTGGGTACAATCTCCCATACTGGTGAGAGAACCCACCTAAGCCTCCAGCTTACTACCCAGCATTGAGTCATTTATCTCTCTAAAAGAAAGTACAAGCAGGGTTCAAATGCAACATTTCTCTCCTGCCTAGGAACTGGCTAAGGGAAAAGCACTGGCTATTCTGCCAAAGGTAGGTTCAGTCATTAAAAATACTGAAACAGTCAAGACAGCTTTCTAACTCTGCTTTCCGGACTGTAAGTCAGCAAGCTGCACACTGTATTAGAGCAGAGACACCACTATTCAACAGCAAACAGAAAAGCTCGCCTAAAACCAAATAAAGCAACATTAAAACTGGATGCCAGATTGGTTCTTATACTTCCTAGGTGAAGACAAAAGCTTAAAGATTGGCCAAGAACCAGATACTGATAAAGAAAGCAAAGGGCTACAAATTCAAAGCATAATTACTTTCCTGTAGTACTATTTCAACTAGATACTACATATTAAAATTGCAATGAATTCTGTAAAAGGTTCACACAGATAGCTCCAAGCACAGACTCGCATTCCCCTTAAACAGTCTTCTTTGTATTTCTAGGCTAAACAAATTGCTTTAGTGAAAGGGTTGGACTTGATGATCTTGGAGGTCTCTTCCAACACAGATAATTCTATGATTCTATTCTATGAAAGCATACCTTCAGTCCAGAAGAGAATTCAACCATTTCTTCTGCTTGGACATTTCTCAGGCCATATACACGGGCAATACCATCACCAATTGACAGCACACGGCCAGTCTCCTCAAGTTCAGCAGAGGTGTCAGCTCCCAAAATACGTTCCTCAAGAATAGATGATACCTCAGCAGTACCTAGAAAGAGACATTTCAAACCAGACTTGGCACATTAAGGCACAGTATGAATTCAGTAAGCTTCTACTGAATTCAAAAGCCACGACATCCTTTCTTGTATGCTGCAATGTCTGGCAAGTAACGTTCTTCCTTACATAGGACGCATAAAGTAAATAACAGCTTCTGTATTCACAGCCAATAAAAGCAGCTTCAATTCATCATTATGAGCAACTTCAACCAAAACACTGATAACCGTTCAGTTATCCTTATGTTCCTTATGTCCTGCATGGTTAGTAATCTCTCCTCCTAGAAAGCACTTCGAGCAAATTAGCTTTAGCTCAGAAAGAACAGAGAGATGACATCTCCAGATGCACAGCAATTACTTAGACTGAAGGCACCAAAATATCCTGCCAACCAATTTGTAATTCAAGATCCAAATATATTTAAAGGAACACAATACATTTAAGGAACAAGTTGTTCAATATAAGGTACAAAAATGTATTCTCCATCTTCTCCAAATTTGTTTTGACAGGGAACCTCCAACAACTTTCTATTTCCTGAGCTAAGAAAAAGTTAGTAACACCATGAAACTTATTTCCTAATAATACCTTTAATCACCCTAAAGCACTTCAAGGATTGTACAAAAAACATTACCAAAAAAACACTTCTACACTGCTACTGCCTTCTCTAACCACCAAGATCCAGGCAGCAAAAAAGTTACACTCAAGGACACAAGGTCAAATCCATGCAGGCCTGGAAAAGGCATCGGTTCCTTCACATTGTTACAAACAAGACAGGAAACTGGAATTTCAGGCATTTTTCAAAGTAATCCCATAAGACTTGAAAACTGAATTTAATCCTCCTGAACCATGTAAGCTGTTTAAGCCAAGTGACACGTTACTACTCCTTTGGTTTGGACGTAATTTGAAAAATTGAAGTGAAGTCTCCTGGATGTGGCTGTGTAACAGATCACTGCTAAACAGTGTCAGTACATAAATGTCCTCAATCTTTTTGTCAACTGATGTACACCCCTCACACATCAAATTCCTTTTTGTCTGATAAAGCAAGTTCTTAAACGGTACTCTTATATGTAGACCTTTCTCAGACTCACCAGTTTTCTGAAAGCATGTTTTGAAAACATGGATGTTTCTTGTAGCAACAAAGGCTGCACCCACAGTGCTTCTGGAAATCTGAAAGAAGGAATTTTTTCAGTAACACTGAGATTTCCTCCATAATTAAAAGCAAAAAAAGTCACGAGATAACACACTGAAATTTCTGGTCACGAGCTTATATATTTACTATGTCTGAGTTTTGAGGTGAGCTTCATAGCACTCCATTGACAAGTTGCAGTTATGGACCAAATCAAGCACTACTAAGCTGTAACAGATGGTAAAGACAACTGCTCTAAGCAGCATTTTTCCGCACTGCAGTGATGTCATCATCACAGGACCGCAGCGACTCCCAAAGTAGCACCTCATCTCATTTACCACCTTTGTGCAGAATACCAAAAACTTAGGGCATAAAGAAAACGGGGCACCTCTTCTGGTTCTGCACGTGGGAGAAGTAAGATTGAATCATCTATGGGTTGGCCTTCCTAAGAAAAATCTAACTAAAGAATTTCTAAATTATGGCTAGAACTCATACGGTAGCAGAAAAAAAAAAAAAAACTAAGAAAAAACCAAATCAACAAAAAAAACCAAACACCAACACTTATCCTTTATAATGCTACACCCCAAGCAAAACTACCAGTACAGTCCTGTGCATTATTAATGCTATTTCTCAAAAAGTCTGGGCAGGCCTCTCCTCCATTAACCTTCACAAGGGACACCAGCTGGGAATGCGTCCTACCAGTTCTTTACATCCTCGCCTCTCTTCACAAACACAAGGGAGAAAACGCCACCTGGCAAAACCCTACAGCTCAAATCCCAACAATGACAAAGATCTAGCAACTTTCAAACCTTAACCTAAACCTCAACAGTGCCAAAACGCACCCCCAGGAAAGGACACGCCGTCTTTTAGAGGCCATCGCCACTTCCCACTCAAGGGCACTCCCGCTCCTCATCTAGGGGTAGGGCCGCGCCGTAAACCATCGCTTAGGTAAGCCGCCCCCCCACACACACAGCCCCACAGTGCCGCGAGCGGGAGGCCGCGGTCTCTCAATGTCACCGCGGCCTCCAAGATGGCGGCGGTCGCACCCACGCCCTGCCGTCACTCGCCCCAGGGAGGACAGAGTGCTCTCACCATGCCTGCCTGCCGCGGCAGGGAGCGGGCCAGGGCAGCAGCCACGCGTGCGGAAAGCATGGCGGCGTCCACAGACTGCGGCTCCTAAGAACAAGGCTGAATCAGAGGAGTACTTGCTCCCAAGCCCGAGCTCTCGCCACAAAATGGCGGCGCTGCGCTCCTTCCCTTTTAGCTGCGAGGCCACGCCCACAGCGGGAGGGGCCAGGAAGGCCCGGAAGTGTTTCACTGATCCCTTTCTGCCCTTTTAGGTGTGGGGGAATGTATTGATATAAAAAATGAAATAATAATTAAAAAAAATCTAAGTGGGGCTTTTAGGAAAAAAAAACCTTTGTGGAAGGTACCCTTGAAATGACCCTCGGCGGGCGGAAGAGGCGGTCCGGGCTAGGGTGTCACTACAAGAGGTGGTTGTACTTAAGGTGTATGGAGGTTTGCTTCTTGTTGTCAGGATCATGATTTGGCCTAATCCCATAGGGACAGTGTGCTTGGCAACAAGTCCTGTATATGAAATGTATGATTTAGTTTACCCGAGGGAAAGTACTGAAACTTGAGTGTGATTGTGTCCCTGTGGTAATCTGGAGAGGTTAGTAAAGAACAGATCCCAGCAGACCTTTCTAAGAACTGAAAAGGTTAAGTGAAAAATCATTAACCGTTTTCATAGAATCATGGAATCCTTTAGGTTATAAGGGATCTTTAAAGGTCATGTGGCCCAACCCCTATACAGTGAGCACAAACATCTTCAATGCTCTGAGCCCTGTTCAACCTGTCCTGGAATGTTCTCAGGGATGGGGCATCTACTGCCTGTCTGGTCAACCCGTGCCAGTGCCTCACTATTCTAATTGTAAACAATTTTTTCCTTATATCTAGTATAAATCTACTCTTTTGCAGTTTGAAACTGTTAGCCCCTTGTCTTATCACTGTAATTCCTGATGAAGGGTCCCTCACCATCTTCCTGTAGGCTGCCTTTAAGCACTGGAAGGCCACTGCAAGGTGGCAGCCTTCTCTTGCCCAGACTAAACAACCCCAACTCTCTCAGCCTGTCCTCATAGAAGAGGTGTTGTAGCCCTCTCATCATTTTTGTGGTCTTCTCTGGACCCGCTCCAACAGAGCTGTGTCCTTGTGCTGGCATGTGTTTTGTCAAACACAATGCTTCAGCAGTGTTTCTCATGCTGATTACTTCAGTAATCACTTAAAATTCTTCAAAACCACTTGGCCACCCCCCCGCCCTTAAATCTTGTGCATTTGTACTTTTCTTATATGACTAAAGAAAGGAGTTTCCTCGGTAACTGCTTTAAGATTTTGATGCAGAAGATGTGTTTTTCTCGTGTTTTTTCCAACAAGAAGTACATTTTAAAATATGAATTTATGTAAGCAATAATACATAAACTATTCAGATTTCAATTTTTAACTTTTAATTCGAAATATTATTCACGGTTTTTTTTGATTAAGGGTTTTGTATACCTGCCTTTGTAATTTGCTTTATGAAACATATGAAACATAAAATTCCATTAAAAAAATTAAATCCCCTCAAATTATTTTACTGATTCAAGACTTATTTATTAGATGTCCTCAATGATCTTAAAGGTCTTTCCCGAGCTAAACGATTCTACAATTTAAATTTAAAATTTAAATTAATTTAAAACTAAGAAACTGTTCCACTGGACATGCCCCGGAACTACAAGTCCCGTCAGGTCCGGCGGCGGCGGGAGTTTTGAGATCATGGAGGACTCCATGATGGAGAAGCTGAAGCAGGTAATGGTGTTGCAGGGCCGCGGCTCTTGTGGTGCCGAGGTTCTCGAGGTGGAGGTGGCCCTATGTTTAGGCCGGGCCCTCCTGCCCCTCACCCTCCTGGGCGCTCATGCCAACCGGCGCTGACCAGGCTCTAGCGGGGGGACATCGGGCGGTGCGGGTGCGGTGCGTCTCGGGGCGGGCAAGGTACCAGCGCAGGGCCGGTCCCAGTGCGTTACCGGAGCCACGTCCTGCTTTTCCGAGAGCGTCTCTTTCAGTCCTTCCGTCCGAGGCACCCGACCAGCTGCCCTGGAGGTTGAACAGGGCCGTGGCGATTGTCGCGTTGCTTGTCCGGTTCTCTTCTTACCCCTTTGAGATGTGGTCGCGGGGAGGGTTTTGCAGCAGTGATATCTGCGTTCACTCACTTCATCCTCTACTACCTACTAGATAACAGCCCGCATAAGATCTCTGATTTTAGGAAGATTTTGGGTGCCTGAGGTATTTTCATTTCAGTTCGTTTGTTTGGTTTTCCACTGTGGAGTGACAGAAAGATGCAAGTCATCCTCTGCTCACGAACTTGGCTTTCTTGCAGTATTAGACATTTCATTGGCATGTAGATGGTGCTGTTTACTTTTAAGGGCTTGATGGTTTTCTCCTCAGAATAGTTCAGGGAGATGTTTGCTGTGTGTGGGGTGCAGCCCTGAGATGCTGGTATGGTGGAAGCATAAAGAAGGATGTGCCGGAAAGAGCAGTTGGACTAGATTACCTTGAAAGGTCCCTTCCAACCCAAAACATTCTATGGTTCTATGAAATGTCTTTCAAAGTTGTAAGTCTGGGTCCTCTTCCATCAGGTCGCTTAGATAGCCTTAGGCAAGAATCTCTTATGGCAGTATTCAGTGGATACAGTCTAAGCTTTCTGTACCACCTGAGAGCAGTGCACTGATGTTTTTAATGTTTTTTGACCTTCTTCTCAGTGGAAAAGACTGTGCTTTGTTGCCCATATGCCTGCACACTGCGGTAACCCATTCTCCCCTGCTACTCCATACAGACAGTGATTATTCTCTAGGTAGTTTTATATCACGTAGCAATAATGCAGTTTTTACCAAATACCCGTTTAACATCTCTTGGATCATTAGTGTGCCTGTAGCAAAGAGGTCATCTGAATAAAAAGATAAAATTTTGTCACCTGGAGATAAGGTGATGTCCAGAGGAATGAGAGTGATTAATAGGGAAATAGTTTTTTAGACTACAGAGGGTATTTGAATAAGGACAAAGGAAATTGTCTCCCCTTTTTCCACCCATGCGTCAAGTGGTGTAGGAGGAGTTATTCTTCAGCAACAGAGCTTGCAGCGCTTTACATTTCTCACGTCTATAAGCTGTTATCTGTTGGTTCTCTTGACTGTTTACTCTTTTTTTTCCATCCTCTGGCAGGTTTTCTTATGGCTAAAGAGAGTACCTGGGGATTTGTCTATTCCACAGTACGAAATGACTGCAAAGACAGTTGATGTCTTGTATGAGCTTGCACAGTACAATGAAGCCAGAAACAAGGATTTTTCCTTGCTCATAGAGAACATGAAGCAAAGGGCAACAGAATATGAAGCAGAAAGTGAGTTTGAAGCTCCAGTTTTCTGTTCCAACTAAGTTAGTTTTTCTTAGTGACCCTGAAGGTTGTCTTTGTTAAAATTTTACAAGCATATACGTAAATTTAAAACACTTGGAATGAAAAAAGCTTTTGTTCTGGTACAAAACTACAGTGCCTCCCGTGCCTTCCTTTCAGCAAAACTTATGGTGATGTAAGGTTGTTTGAAAGCAATTTTTTAAGTCACCTTGAGCAATCCATAAATACAGACAAGCAGATTAATTGCTTAAACCTCCTAGCCTGCCAGGCCAGGGAGCACAGCGTTGAAATATTGGCTGGATAAACAGGGAACCAACCCTACATCTGATTTAAAAGTCTGAGCGGTGCTAATCCACTGTTATGGAAAGCACTTGAGGAGTCTGAAACAACAGTGAGGTAGATGATTAAGTTATGCTTGAGCAGTCTGGATTGAGTGTTTGATAATGTGGGGGTTTTGGGGAAGAGTGAGTGCATTGAGGTATCATAACACATTTTTAACACCTGTAATAAAAGAGTCCCATCCAGGTCTTAGAAGAACAGTAATAATACTCTTTGGGGTTGTATTTGTTTTCCAGCTAAGCTTCTACAGGACCTTCTTGTAGGAAGCCTGAATCTTTCTCCATGGAGTATGTCCAGAGAAGGCATCAGCAACCTCAATGTCCTGGTAAACAGTGCAATGGCACTTCGAACGAAGGACACTTGTCTTACTAGGTAATTATTCCCCCTGCATCAAGGGTGATGATCTCTGCTGTTTCCCTCTAGTTTTTCAGCTCAACAATTTACAAACTGGGCTTTCACACCAGTAATCTTACTTGTCCAGCTTCTTCTGCACCCCTTGGGCAGCTTTGGAGGACACAGGAACTGAGCACAAAGCTTGAAGTCTTGATTATTCCTACAAAGGAAATCTCTGAAGCCTAGAAAGTTCCTCAGCCAGAGTTAAATCTCTTTTTCACCCCTTATTTTGTGGTCAATTGTTGTGCTAGGTAGTACGAGCTCAGGCAGCATTCATATTGCTTAGGCAAGGACTGGGGAAGTCTAACTGATGGTTCAGTCTCAGGTCTTCTTTCTGCCCTCTTGTCTGGCTTCAGTTAATGTAAGGAGATTTTCTTAGTCCAGCCACAGAGAAATGGCAGCTGTTAGTCTTCTATTCCTGGGCCCCTCTCCCTAGCCTGGGTTTGACCCATAACACAGCAGGTTTATACTGAGCACTGGCAATAAGGAAGAGCCAAAATCTGCTTTGGAATCCATTTTTTATGTGATGTTCACAACCTTAGCTTTTACAGCTCTTTCTGTGAGCTGGAGGGGCAAGCAGCTTTGAACCACTTTGGAAAGAAGAAGAGACTGAAGTACTTCTGGGAGTGTCTCAGGAATGTGCATTCGCAAGGACTGAATACAGTTGTTCACAAAGGCAATTTGGTGGACTGGGAGTGGGGCATCTGATGATTTCAAACCCTGTGGTGATATTCACTAGCGTGCCAGGTTCTTTTCACTTCCTTTTACTGAGATTGCTGGGCTGTTTTCTCCTCAAGATGAAATTATTTTTGTTTTTTATAATAAAGTAATAAAAATATAAAAAGTAATTTGTGGATAGCGTGAAGAAACTAGTAGTAATTCTGAGTTCAGAAGAGTTGACTCCTGAGCATTCCTACTGAATCTTTTTCTCTCTTTCTCTCTCTAGCTTCTTCAGTGCCATCAATGATATGACCTCAAAGCTGCGTGAAACAGAATCAGAAAATAGAAAATTGGAAATGGAGTTGAAAGACATCGGAGAAAAAGCAACTGCAGTGCTGCTGCTGGAAAACCAGTTAAAAGAGTGAGTAATGGATAAGAAAAGGGAAAGTTGTGAGCAGGACTGCTGGTCTCTGCAATACAGAATGTTGTTTGTGATAGCTAACAAGGATAACTGAACTTACAGGGTTTCGAGACATCTCTAATTCACAGTATTTGGAAGTATCTATCAAAACCCATGTGCTATGGATGCTTTTGGTAATCAAGAGAGGTTTGGGATACCATCAAACCCATTATTTTAAATAAAAAATGACTACAAGCAGTTTTCAGATACGAGCTGTCATCTTCCACCAGTTGCCTTTCTCTGAGGCAAAGCTGATTTTCTCACTACATTTCGTGTGGGCTCTGCAGTCAGAGTGAAGGAGTCAGGCAAAACAGAAAAAAAACAGTTCCCAGGTTAAGAATTTCCTTTAACCAATATGTGGGAGGCACTGGAGGCGGGAAAAATAACTGTATCGAGTCCGTTCCCTACAGGATGTATTCTGAAGCGCTTTGCCAAACAAAGCAGGATCAACTCCTGCCTGCTTTGGGTGTGGGCTGGCCCAGCTGATGTCCACTGTCCCTTTCCAGTCTAATTATTTGCTGTTTTTTTTGTCTTTTAAAGTGGTAACTGTAGTGCTGGTTATAGCAGAGGTACCAGACCTGTGTGGTTTGTAAAGGTTTGCCATGGCTCTGCTCTGTGATCTCAAGTTTAGCCTGTGTAACAGGTCTCTAACTGAATTAGGGAATTAAGCAGGAGGCTCTTTGCTTTTATGCAAATTGCTTTTCCCTGGGCCTTTTTTTCCCACATGGCCTCTGGGATTCTGGATGTGACAGCTGTGGATGTTTCCACTGCAAAATCTCACAGGGAAGTGCGAGTTCTTCTCTATTGCCTCCCTTGTGTTGATTGTATTACAGGGTTTAGCTTGAACATAATGAAGCAGTATTTATATCCTGGTATGTCTTTGAATGTAGAAGTTTTTGTTGTTTGTTTGTTTTTATTAGGGAAGTTAAAGAAGCAGAGAAACTAATGGACACATACAAGTTCAGAAATGACAGTCGATCTCACACTTTGAAGTTCCTGAAAAATAAAAGTGTGGATTTAAAAATCAGGATCAAGGGTTTTCAGGTAGGTGGAAGGAATTTTCTAACAAGACATTGTGATGGGATGGCACAGTCACAGTTTGTCAGGCCTAAAATTGTAATTACAGTAACATCTCAAGAGTTTCCTGAACTTGAGCACAGAGGACTCTTGCACTGACAGGGCAATGTTATTGCACTTTGGTTGTTTCTGCTGTTTTCATGGGTTGTCACCAAGACACGTTATGATAAATTTAAGGACGCTTCCTCTTGTTTTACTGAGAGCTGTACTAGCTCAGACTGCCTTGTGCTTTTTGTGATATACTGTCATACAAGAATATACAGACAGCTACCCTTAGAGCAGCTGACTTACTAGGTAAATTGTGCTCTATTTGAAATATAGTTATTTTTGTTAAATTAATGAATGATCAGACATGGAAGGCAGAAGTTGTACTGTCTTTTCTCCTTAATCTTTCCTCCATGATGAAGGGCGTGTGAAGGCGTTATTTAACACTTGGATGCTGTCCAAAACCTTAACAAATATGAGACAGAAAACACACTAAAAGTTGATGACATTTTCTGAGAAGCCTTTTCTTAGGGTTGCCACGTGCTCTTCTCCCAGTAGTTTTCTCTAAAGACTTGTCATTCTTTATACAAATTTTAGCAGCAACTGAGTTTGTATACCAGTTATAGCTGTGGTTCATGTATCATATGCTCGTTTTGTTGACAAACTGTGTTCTTGTTTCCCTGTTTAGATCAAAACCCAAGGAAATGGTGAAATATTTGTCCTCCCTGTTACATTTTGTGGCCATTTATGAATAAACTCTTTTGTGTTTGTAGGAGAACATTATTAAAAGGGGGTTGGACCAGTCGCTGACACATGAGTCACTCATGAACCTGTCTAAGGTAGGTCTTTTGGTACAAGACAGATGTTTCTGCAGCAGTACTGACCAGGCTTGTTTCTTAGGTATTTTCAGGAAATGTAGCTTGCTATTTGGTTACCTGTACAAATGCTAGTGGTAAAAAGCATAAATAAAAATCCGGTAAATGAATACTTCTGGACTGGTTTGGGTAGGTTTGTCTCTCCTAAAAGCTTAGAAACATGTATGGACACTTTTTCTTCAGGGTTAGATGTGCATTTATTTTGGGCTTCAGAAGAAGCTTTCCTTCTGGATGAACTAAGGGGAACAATTGGACCCTTTACTTTTGTTGCCTTTTGGTTTTCCCTCTTTATGGCTCTGTCTGTAGTTGGCAATACGATCTATTAGAGAATTCCCATGGAATAAATTTCCTGCCACTGAAAGAAAGTGGACAGCCAATGGTCTGCCTCCTTTCTTTGTCATGCATGTTATAAACTGAATAGATATTCTGCAGACTGTATCCATGGCTACCTGTATATTGCAATTGCCTAACAGAATGACCCAGGTCATCCTAGCTTGTGTCAGATAAACCTCCTTTCAAACACTTCAGACCAAGGGGAGAAGGTCAGGTGAAGGCTGAATCCTGAGCCACTGTGTACTTGTTTTCTTGTGTCTTTAAATACAACGTTTTCCAGCAGTATTGTAAGCCCAGCAGGATAATTTGTTAAAGTAAAAAACACATTTCTTGAGTTCCTAGCTATAGATTCCTCAGATTTGTGCTTAAGCATTTGTAGGTAGGAACAGGATACCTACTAGGATCACAACCCTAG
>VWZX01008815.1:561-48405 GCA_013399015.1 Galbula dea
TTCTTTGGTAGTGCTGACTTTATATGTATTTAGGAGGGTAATGGATTTATTAGGGATTATTTCCTGTGAGCAACTCCCAGTTTTATACATTACTTTTTCAGAATCCTCATAATTTATTGTACAAATTTGAACTAGAGACAGTTTCTAATAATCTTGCCTTTCTTTTCTAGTAATTGCTCCTGTTACATTGGTGGTAACATCAAGAACTTTCTTTCTGCAAGGCAAATTCTTTCTTTCCATTTTCTCAGCTACCACCAGAGTCTAAATATGTCAAATTTGTATACTGTAAGATGGTACCTGAAAAATTAAAAATTTAAGCTTTCTTTAAGCTTAACTACAGATTTTAATGTGAGTGCTTCATTCATTTAATCTAAATAATACTGATTTAGCACTATTTTATTTTGTTTGAACACTGTGTCATCACTCATTCATAATTTACTCGGTACTCTTGCTTTTTCTTAATTCACTCACTGTTTACTTCAAGGTCTTCCTCCATAAATCAATAAATAAATGATGGTTCCTACACCATCACTAAGTTCATTTACCTGAATATAGATTTTGGTAAAATCCCATCCTTGAATATTTTGGGGATTTTACTGTCTTTTCTATCTTTATGTTGTCCAAGTGCGCAGAGTTCAGTTGCTAGTGAATGATTCAGTTGGTAGAATGGATGATCTGTTTTACAGTATCTTTTAGCATGAAAGGTAAATAATATATGCATCCATGTTAAGACCTGTATACTTTCCATGAAAAAGTGAAGTTTTTTTCTATTCTTCATTGTTTCTTGAACTCAGTTGTCTCTTTTTTCCATCTTCATGGTCTTCTTCATGGTACTTGATTTTTGAAATTGCTTATGCATGTTGGTGATATGGCCAATATGAAAAAATTATTCCCTTTATTGACATTCACTGTATATGAGCTATCTACAAACGTAGAAAATTAAGTAATTCTTACTGGTTTGTTTGTTTTGAATTAGGCTCATGCACAGTTAGTTCGAGAAGTCGATGTAGAAAAGGTGTCAACTTTTGAGAACCCGTATGTAGATGCAATAAGAAGCTTATGGAATGACCCTGGAATTCAGGAATGTTATGATAGACGACGGGAATATCAGTTATCAGATTCAACTAAATAGTAAGTACATGGTGGCTGTGAACAACTATATATCATTTTCTGTTTCTAACAAAGTAATTTTTACTTTTTAGATCTTTACACTATGTGTCTGTGTGCATGTTTATATGTGTATGCAGCACAAACATACCTGAATAAACATTTATGAAATTGAACTCAGAGAATACTTTAAGTAATGGAGTACATCTAGTTTAGGATTATATCTGTATTTGTTTCAAAGAATGACAGCCTGTGACCATTTGCCTTTTGAAGTCTTAAAGTAAGATTCTAACTAGAGATAGTTAGAGATAACAAATTAATTTGTTTCCTTTTGTTATACCTGTTAAATCCCTTACTCTCCTCTGACATACACTCATAAATGCAAGGTGAATGAAGTACTTTCATGTAGTATGATAGTAGTGAATACTGGGAAGCACAATAAAGGTAGACCTCCAAACAATTCCCTAAAATTGCAAAGCCCCTGAAATATTTTCCCAGATTTTTTTCCTGTAAAAGCAATTTGCAGAGACCAAAGAAACATTGTTTCAAAAATGCAATGTGTATGTTTAGGAATAAACCGTCCAAACATAATCTGGTAGCTTTAAATCCTTGTCACAATGCTTAAAAGTTACTAAGTGGCAGTAAGACAGAAGTAAGCACCCAGTGCTCATTGACTTGATGAGTCTTAGTAACTTCTTCTGACTTGACGTATAAACCAAAATGGTTTGTGGTCTACCAGATCTCTTGCAAGCATACAAGTCAGTAATTTGTAGCCATACAAGTCAATATTTTTAAGCTTGTATGTCACACTTCTTCATTCATCCCTTGCATGAGCCTCTGATCTCAGTAATTGTCCCCTGTGTTCTTAAAACTGCTAGTACCCTGAAGAATACATCAGATGTGTGTTTACCAGAAGAGGAGAGAGTAGGGTCTAATAAAGAAAATTTCAGGGACTGTGGGAGTTGATTTAAACTTCTGGGAGGCTCAGCAAATACATTCCATTCTCTTTCTTTGCTATTGGATGCTCCAAAGGCTGCTTACTCATGTTGTTTTTCAAAGCAATTTCTAGACTTCCCTGTAGTAAAGTCAAGAGCACACCAGATAAAGAGAATATTCACTTCCCATGTACTTTATGGGGTTACATAACCACTTTCCTTTAAGACATTGTTCATAGTGGGAAACAGATATAAACCAGCACCACACTTTGCATTGCCTTAAGTAATAGCTGTATGAGATGATTCAATATGTACTGTACAGGTTAACAAGACCTTAACCCAGAAGCTATCTGATTACCAATCACCAGTCTAATCATAGTGCAGCTTTTTGAAGCCTAGAAATAGTGGCAGCAGTCTTACTTCCGTCAGTAAGAGAGACAGTTCTCATAAGTAACATTTTACATTTACATGACAACTTACAGAATTTAGGTTGCAATTAGAGTTTGTAGGGGGTCATCACTGTTTTTCCACAATATGATCCTAAGGGCTTTACCTTCATGAAGAAAAAGTAGGAAGTGTTTAGAACTGGAAGGTGTCCAGACCTATCTTTCTCTGGCTGTATGAAATGGAAGTATTATATCACTGTGTACCTCAAACCAAGGACTTTCTAGTTGCTGCACAAGGATATCTGTTTAGTTTGCTTACCATGGCTGTATTTTCTAATACTTCAGATAATTAAATAGGATTTCCCCTCAAGTTCCTACCCAGCTGTGTTAGTTGTGCCAATGAGTATTTAATACCCCACTTTATTACTATTTAATGCACTGCTCCATTTGTCATACATGCTATGACATTCTCATACATACCTGGGAGTACTTCAGGCTTTTGTTTCTGTATTTGCTGTCACCTTTGACAACTTAGTTCCTACAGTTACACAACCATGCATATAGCTGTGAGTTAGATGGACTGTTAGTGCAGAAATGCAGATTCCACTAATTTACTGTGTAGTAAGAGCTCCAGGGTTTGACTCTGAAGACATCTTCAGGATATCATTGGTTGTCAACAGGGACGACAGAGATAAATCCCAGTGATGTCTGCATGTTAAATGTTCATGTTTTACCTTTAGTGAAACAATTTGTTTTGGTCATCTAGTAATTTTTGTATGACAGTGTTCCATTTGAGTTAGAAGTTTTTATAACTTCAGCTTAACAATTCATTCATTCACGTACATTAAAAATAACATTTTCCTTCCATGTGATGCTTCTGAAACAGGTACATTTCAGTGGAATTACAGTGTGCTAAATAGGATATGCTTAGAGGCACAAAAGGGGAGGATCAAATCCTGCTCTGCCGGGGGGTTGGACTAGATGATCTTTCGAGGTCCCGTCCAACTCCTAATGTTCTGTGATTCTGTGATCAGTGTATGAGTACAGCAGTTTACTCTGTTTGCTGGTATTACCTCCAGCAATCATAGAATGACTCAGGTTGGAAGGGACCTTAAAGATCATCTAGTTCCGACCCCCCTGCCATGGGCAGGGATGCCACATGCACTAGACCAGGACATCCAGGGCACATCCAGCCTGTCCTTAAACATTGACAGGGATGGGGCCTCCACAACCTCTTTGGGCAACCTGTTCCAGTGCCTCACCACCCTTTGGGTAAAGAACCCCCTTCTAATCTCCAACCTAAATTTCTCCTCCTTCAGCTTGTAGCCATTCCCTCATGTCCTGTTGCAATCAGACTAGGAGAAAAGTCTCTCTCCTTCTGCCNTTTTCGTCTATCATGACCCCCTAGTCCTTCTCTGCACAGCTGTTCTCAAGGAGTTCTTCTCCCAGACTATACTCATATCTTGGGTTGCTTCTACCCAGATGCAGGATCTTACACTTGGACTTGTTGAATTTCATTTGATTCTCACAGGCCCACTTTTCAAGCCTGTCCAGGTCCCTCTGAATGGCATCTCACCCCTCTGACGTGTCAACCACACCACTCAGATTGGTGTTGTAATCAGAACATTCATTCTTTTATTTCATAAAGCTGTAGAAATTGTTAAGGCATTATGGGTTTTTGTGAGCCTTTCAGAATGACTTAATGTCCTGAAGTGAGAGATGCTACCTGGCTGACACTGGTATAGCAAATTAAGAACAACTATCTATATGGTGTCTGTGTTATAATCGTTTGTGGGGGTGAGAAAACAGTATAATTATAATTTATGAGATACATAAGCACACTATTAGTTAATAAACATTTTAATACTGTTCTTTGAGTCCTTCTTTTATAAAAAGGTACTTGAAGGTTATAAATCTATAGTTGGTGGTAATTTGCATTGCAGAACTGTATATTCTGCTTTTATGTATACACAGTTTACATAGCCTTACTTGTGTAAGTTTTGCAGTAAGATGAAAATGGCAAATAAATATGTAAGTCTGAAGATTAAGATCAAGTACTTGCACCAGAATCACAGAATGTTAGGAGCTGGAAGGGACCTCGAAAGATCATCTAGTCCAAGCCCCATGCCACAGCAGGATTCCCTAGACCAGGTCACATAGAAACCCATCCAGATGGGTTTTGAATCACTCCAGAGAAGGAGACTCCACAGCCTCTCTGGGCAGTCTGTTCCAGTGCTCTGGCACCCTCACTGGGGAAAAATTTCTGCGTGTATTCACAGGGAACCTCCTGTGCTTCAGCTTACAGCCATTGCCCCTTGTGTTGTCACTGGGCTCCACTGAGAAGAGCCTGAACCCATTCTCCTGACACCCACCCTCCCCTAATTTAAAAGCATAGATGAGGTCACACCTTATTCTCACCTTCTCCAAGCTAAAGAGACCCAGCTCCCTCAGCCTTTCCTCATAAGGAAGATGTTCCAGCCCCTTCATCATCTTTTGGCTCTGCACTGGACTCTTTCCAGCAGTTCCCTATCCTTCTTCAACTGAGGGGCTCAGAACTGGACACAGTATTCCAGATGCGGCCTCACCAGGGTAGAGTAGAGGGGACGAAGAACCTCTCTTGACCTACTAACCACATCCCTTTTAATCCAGCCCATAATCCCATTGGCACTCCTGGTCACAAGAGCACAGTGTTGGCTCACCGTCATCCTTCCATGCACCAGGACCCGCAGGTCCTTTCCCCTTCACTGCTTTCCAACAAGTCAGTCCCCAACCTATACTGATGCATGGGGTTGGTCTTTCCCAGGTGCAAAGCTCAACACTTTTGAGTTTCATTCAATTTCTCCCTGCCCAACTCTCCAGCCTGTCCAAGTCACGCTGAATGGCAGCACAACGCTCCGGTGTGGCAGCCTCTCCACCAACTTTAATGTCACCAGCAAATTTGCTGACAGCATGTTCTCTCATCCAGGTTGTTAATGAATAGATTGAAAAGCACTGGTCCCAGTACTGGCCCCTGAGGGACTCCACTAGACACAGACGTCTAACTAGGTTCTATCCCACTGACCACAACTCTGTGACTTCTGTCCTTCAATCCACCTCACTACCCGATCACCCAGACCACACTTGCTCAGTTTAGCTGCAAGGATGCTGTGGGAGACAGTGTCAAAGGCTTTACTGAAATCAAGATAAACCACATCTACTACTCTATCTATCTATCCACGCGGCTATATCCTCATACAAGGCTATCAGGTTGGTCAAACATGACTTGCCCTTGGTAAACCCATGCTGACGTCTCCCACTGACCAATTTTTCCATTTTCCATTGGTCATTCCATTTTCCATTTAGGAGATTAGAGACAGCTAGGTAGGATTTAGGTGGGATGAGGATAAAAAGAAAAATGCAGACTTCTTCCTACCTTTCTGCAAAGATCTTGGATTTACTGTGTTTATTTTACATTAAGTTTAGGTGGTTCTGGAAACTGGTATATATGCCTCAACTTTTCGTCATTGGTGCGGAGGCTCAGAAATACAAACCTGTATAGAAACTGAAAATGTGGCCAATATGTGTTTACACTTAACTTTGTTCATGACCTGTATTTGTACACCAAAAATTGATTCCATTTACTGTGCTGCTGCACGTTAGTAAAGAGGATAGTTAAGTCAGTTACTCTGGCAGTTCTGTGAGACAGGAAAAATCCTGCTACAGAAACTTTAACATTTTGCACTTGAGTAAGTTGGGTGTGTTTTCAAAAACCTGGAAGAAGGCTTTTGCTTTTCAAATTAGTGGTAATTTGGGGTAGTCTCATCAGCCACTTCAGAGGTTTGCAAATGCAACAAAACCCCCTCCAACCTCCCAAAACTATACCAAACCCCAATATCAGTATGGAGGGTAGCCCCATCCAATTCCAGAGGAGCCAGGCCCCAAAGGACAGAGGTAAATTGTAGAATCATAGAATGTTTTGGTTTGGAAGGGACATTTAAAGGTCATCTACTCCAACCCACCCTGCCATGAGAAGTGATATCTTTGCTAGATCAGGTTGCTCAAAGGCTCGTTGGACCTGACCTTGAATGTTTCCATGGAGGAAACATCTACCACCTCTCTGAACAATGTATTCATGTTTCACCACTCTCATCGTAAAAGATTTCTTCCTTCTATCTAGTCTGAATGTATTCTTTTTTAGCTTAAAACTATGTCCTCTTGTCCTATCACTACAGACCCAGCTAGAAAGATTGTTCCCATCTTTCTTCCAGGCACCCTTTTAATTACTGAAAGGCCACATAAAGGTAGCCCCAGAGCCTTTTCTTCTCCAAGTTAAACAACCCTAACACTTTCTGCCTTTCTTCATAGAGACGTGTTCCATTCCTCTGATTATTTTTGTAGCCCTTATATCAAATCTTATTAAATAATTTGCCTACTTAGCTTTAGACATAGACTTTGGCTGGGAGTTTATTTTCACTTGCACTTGTCTGTGTGTAAGAGAGAGCATTTTGTAGAAGATCATATCTGCTGTCCTAATTCTGAGGAAAATATTTTTTTTGGTGTTAAACCTGAGAGCTACAGGGTTGAAAAGATGTGAATACTTACGGTTACTATCATACCTGAAAAAATCAGCCATGCATTGTCTGTTTTAGGTGTGGTTGAACATAGTGAAATAATTTGCATATGAAGTGTTGCTCCTAAGCCTTGCTTTTATAGCTGTGGTTACACTGAAATTGCCTAACAAAACAACAAAATGTAGCATTTCTTGAGGTTTGTCTTTTCCCTATTCCCCTGTATTTTCATTCTCCTTGTGTAGATTAAGAAACAGTCATTGCTTTTACACTGACCTCTTTGTCAGTGCCAGTAATTACCATTATCTCAACATATTTTATTCTGTTTTAGAGATTTGTCTTGGAGTGTTTCTGGTGTGGTGCCAGGCAGATCCTTACTCCTCAGCAGTGTGTTTCAGAGACACTGTTCTCCAGGGACTTCTGTGCTCACAAAGTCTCCCAGGCAGGCTTCTTCTAAGCAAAGGGTTTATCTGTGTGCTACTGAATATGAATTCAGTGTCTTGCCACATCAGTTTTGCCTTTTGAGTTTGAGAAGAGTTATTAGGCTGTACTGACAAATAAAGAAATCTCATTTTCAGCCACAAAGGGAAAAGAGTGTTACAGATGGATGAAGGCTGTATCACAGAATCACAGAATCATCACGGTTGGAAAGGACCCTCAGGATCATCTAGTCCAACTGATAGCCCTACACTACTCTTACCCCTAAATCATCCCCTGAAGAAACACATCTATCCTCTTCTTTAAAACCTCCAGGGATGGTGACTCCACCACCTCCCTGGGCAGCCTATTCCAATATCTCACCACTCTTTCAGTAAAGAAATTCTTCCTAATATCTAATCTGAACCTACCCTGGCTCAGCTTAAGCCCATTCCCTCTAGTCCTGTCGCTAGTCACAAGGGAGAAGATGCCTGTAGTTTTTCTACCTTTCTCTGCCCATGCCTTAGTGCTTTCTATTGATTAGTTAGGCTATACACTAAACTTAAAGTTACAGAAATACGGAGTTTTTCCTGAGCAAATGCTACTTGATCACTTACTGTCTTGCAACAGAAAACTGACCTCAGAGATGCTGGAAAGTAGTAGCTCATGGCTGGAGGAGGTTGGTTGTATGAAGTGGCTGCTCCATGTTTCTTCATGTTGAAGGTGCTTTGAGACCTCCTTCATGAAAGTAGATTCAAATAAGTTTGAAAGGTCTGTTTTCATTAGGTGACGCAGCTCTGGGTAGCGAATAGAGGCTGAATGTTGAGCTACCCGTTTATGGTGGTGGGAATTGTATCTAACTTCTTGAAGAAGGTTATTGGTTAAACCAGCTCTGGTCTGTTTATTAAGGTTAGGAATCTCACTTCCTTGCCAGATTTCTGTATGGGAAAGGTATGAAGGAAAGTACAGAACCAGTCAGTTTACTCCCATGATCCCACTCCTGCTGTTTTATTTTGAAATGTGGACAAGCAATACCTTTGAAACCTTCTTTCTTTCAAGGGCATTGTTACCACCTCTTCCCTGAAGCTGGCTGCAGGATTGGCACTGTCTTAAGTGTTGTAAAATACATTAAAAACAAGTATTTCTTGCTCAACACTGACTGGGAAACAAAATGCTTCCTGCGCTTTTGGTCAGTGTGCAGATCCGACATGTGCTGCAAGATGGTGGCAGTTTCTCCTTAGGTCAAGGGAGAGCCACTGCACATTGCCTCAGTAATGCACCTTCTGCCTGTCGTTGTAGCAACCCCATGGAAAATTACCTCAGCAGCCACTAAAATTCATTTTTACAAAACTAATTACAGGTACAATTAACTTTTTAAACTTGGTCTATACTACAAAATTACTCAGACCTATGTAGTTTGGCTTCTTTTTTTAAAGTAATTTTCCCTTTTTTTGTTCCTTCGTATAATGCCTAGGTGAGTAGGTACTTTTTAGGCGAGAGGTCATGCAACTACAGTGTGTCTCATCAAAGCAGGACATTTCTTAGCAGGTGGCAAAAAATAAACTCAAGAGTGCTGTGCAGTTTAGACTTAAATAACTTCCACAGTTGCTGCTACCAGTACAACTCAATTGCATGTGGTAATATTGGTGATTACCCGCTTTTGGAGTAGCCCTCTGGACAGCTGCCAGGGTATTTCCAGTATCCATATCGTTATTATGTTTTTAAATTTTGATGTTAATAAACTGAGGAAACATCTGTTTGGGGTAATTGTTGACAACGCTGTTTTTGTGGAAGTTCATGTTTATGACAAGTCTTGTGGTTTGTTCGCAAGAGTCCCTGTGTAGCCATTTCTAGTATATACTGAAGAGTTAGTTGCTTTGCAGATGTTGATTGCAGTATTTGTGCATACATTTTGAGTTAGGCACTTATCCTAAAATACCCTGTACGTATCTCTTAAGTGCTTAAATTTTTTCTATGTGCACAGGATTTGTTTGCCTCAGTGAGTGATGCATTTCTCAATACTTAAGTTGAGGGCTGTATTAGTTAGGTGCTTTAAAGTCATGATGAATTATTTTTTTCATAACCAGATACACAAAAAATTGAATGAAAATCTTCATTTTCTTTCACTCCTTACCCCTCTGAATTCAGAGACTTCAGGCATTTTCATTTAGCCCTTTCTTCGTAAGTCCACTTTTAGTTGCAGATAAGCCAGTGGAGGAAGTAACTCCACCCTGCTTTCCTGCTTTAGCTTACAAACTTCCCATACTCCAGGCTGTATTCATCAAATAAATTAGCTTAATTTATTAATTGAACAATTTCAGTAGTGTTTCTTCACTATTCCATTGACACAAATGTATTGTCAAGCCATTGCACAAGGAAAAGATCTGGCAGCTGGGGTTGGGTAGAAGTTCACCTAGGGTGGGGCTTGAGCCAGCACAGCTGAAGGTGGAAAAAGAACTGGCATTAGCTGACACATTTTGATGTTTTTATTTAAAGTTGCTACTTGCTAAATAAATTTATAAGTAAATAAATTGTTAGTTTAATAGGCTGTAGGATTGTTAAAGCCTATGCATGCAGTGGCTGCATTCCCCTGGTGATCAGAGAATTTCTTTAAACCCTGGCTTTCATGTGGGGGAAGAAGTTAAATTCCAACCCTTTTGGTATTAGTAACATTTGAAAATAAATGTTCTTATTGTGGCAGTGAATTGAGCTTTGATAAACGAAGTAAGTGGAATTTTTAATTTTCATTGTTACAGGAATAGCAATAGCAATACATGAACATAGTGTGTGCTGGTACTGTACCTTTGAAAATAACGATACTTCAGTTGCCTTTTCTCTTTATGTAAATAAGTCACCTGTATTCATTTACATATTCCCTCTTAGCATTTTGAAATAGTGAGTCAATCTAGCAAAACAGTTACTCAGAAGAATCAGACTCCCACCTCTCCAAAGGCAATGCAGAAATCCAGTCTTTTGCTTTGAGGAGAGAATATGCCTTGGTTTTTGTCTGTGCAGTACCAAGGACATAAAAGCATAGTGTAACACAATAAACACAAAAGTCCTAGTAATGTATTGAGAGTAAATCTGTTGATTTGCTCCCACTGGCATTTTGAGAAGCGTGTACCCGGCTGATGAGAGATGATTCATTTCTGAAATATATCAAAAATCTTCAGATGTGATCTAAAGCAGTGGGTGCCATGGAAATGAAAAATCCTGATGTCAATCCCAGTGGTACATATTCTTACCCAGGAGATAATAGATTTTTAAAATTAATTGTATCAATTTGTTTTAGAGGTTATATGAATTTTAAGAGAGACTTAAGGAGCTTCGGTGATTTTAGAGTATCTTGCTGGAACTTTGTGTTGATACTGCAAGCAAAACTTTCAGTCTGATTTAGAGAAATGTATTTAATCCCCTTGAAATTGAACATGAAGTCACACATCCTCATATGTAAATTTCTGTTTTCAAAGCTACTTTCCAGCATTTACCAGCAGTCCTGGCTAACTGCAGTGGTCCTGGCTGACTGGGGCTAACCACTGTGATACCCATCTACACAAAGGGCTACATGGAGGATCTGGGGAACTACAGGCCTCTAAGTCTGACCTTCGTGCTAGGGAGGGTTATGGAACAGATCATCTCGAGTGCTGTCATGCAGTACATACAGGACAACCAGATGATCGAGCCAAATCAGCATGGGTTAAAGAAAGGGGAGTCCTGCTTGACTAACCTGATATTCTATAACAAGGTGACCCCCACTTAGTGGATGAGGGAAAGGCTGTAGGTGTTATGTACCTGGATTTCAGTAAAGCTTTTGACATTGTCTCCCCCAGCATTTTCCTGGAGCTTGCTCACAGCTTGAATGGGTGTATGTTTCACTGGGGAAAAAAACCCCAACTGTCTGGATGGCTGAGCCCAAAGAGTTGTGAATGTAGTTAAATCTAGTTGGTGGCCAATCACAAATGTGTGTTCCCTAGGGCTCACTTTTGGAGCCAGTTCTGTTTAGTATTGACATGCGGAAACAAACTTTACAACCCACGAAAGGTTATAAGGCACGTACGTTTTAATGCAGCGCTGGAGAACGGGGAAATAGCTTTGCCAAACCACTCTACCCAGGCAAGTTTCAGACCATTATTTAATGCCCTGACCTATACATCTGCATTACTAGGCTATACATATGCAGTGGATTTCCGGGAAATAGGTGGGATCATTAAAATTAGTTCCAGGAACTCATTATCGTAAGTCTCCTCCTCTTGGTGCATGCGCACTGCCTCCTGGTGGTCGTGGGCGGTGGTCTTCCGAGGAAGGATCAAAGCCTTCATCACGGTGGCATTTTCAGCTTTGTCCAGCTTTACCGAGTTGGCAGCCATCAGGGTCACGAAAACTGGTTCTGCCTTGTAGTCCTGCAGCTGGGTTCCCGTTATCTTGTAGTGGGGCCCCTTAGTCCTTGTGTCTTATCTTCACAGACCTTCTCTACTCCTCCCTGTTTTCTTTACTGTGTATTTTGGGCCTAATGTCCTAACCTACTAACCCTTTTCTAGCTCAATTCTCTTTTACTAACTCAGTATCTTTATTGATAGTCTGAATGAGGAGATTGAGTTAAGTTTTCAGACAACACCAAGTTGAGCAGGAGTGTCAATCTGCTTGAGGGTAAGGAGGGTCTGCAGAGGGATCTAGAAAGACTAGATCAAGGGGCTGAGGTCAGTGGGATGAGATTTAACAAGGCCAAAGGCTGTGTCCTGCATTTTGGCCACAACAACCCCATACAATGCTGCAGGCTTGGAGAATTGTGGTTGGAAAGATGCCCAGCAGAGAAGGACCTGGAGGGTGCTGGTTGACAGCCAGCTGAACATGGGCCAGCAGTGTGCCCAGGTGGCCGGGAAGGCCAACAGCATCCTTCCTTGTGTCAGAAATAGTGTGACCAGCAGTACTAGGGAAGTGATTATTCCCCTGTACTTTGCACTGGTGAGGCTGCACCTCAAATACTGTGTTCAGTTTTGGGCCCCTCACTACAAGATAGACATTGGGTTGCTGGAGTGTGTCCAAAGAAGGGCATCAAAGCTGGTGAAGAGTCTTAGAGCATAAGTCTTAAAAGAAGCAGCTGAGAGAACTGGGGTTGTTTAACCTGGAGAAAAGAAGGGTGAGGGGAGACCTTACTGCTTTCTGCAAGTACTTGAAAGGAGGCTGGAGCAAGGTGGAGCTCGGTCTCTTCTCTCAAGTGACAGGACATGAGGAAGTGTCCTCAGGTTGCTACTGGGGAGGTTTAGTCTGGATATTAGGAAAAATGTCTTAACTGAAAGAGTGTTAAGCATGGGAACAGAGAAGCAGTGGAGTCACCATTCCTGGAGGTATTTAAAAAGTGTGTAGATGTGGTGCTGAGGAACATGGTTCAGTTGTGACTTGGTAGTGCTTGGTTAACAGTTGGACTTGATGATCTTAAAGGTTTCTTCTAACCAAAACAATTCTATGATTCTGTATGGTAACAGGAAATGTAGCTGATCTGCAGAACTGTTAAAAGTCAGTTGCAGAAAATAATCTTATTTCCTTGCTTCAGAGGAACTATGCACAAAATTCACTAAAATCTGAATTCCAGCACAAGAATTCTTAAGCAGAAATGTCACTGTTGTTAAAAAAGAAAAACAAACACACAAACTCCACCAAAACAAAACCAAAACAAGCAACATAAAACACAGACAAACAAAAAAATGAACACCCCCCCCACCACCAAGGAATTTCATTTACTTTGCTGTATGCTCACAGCGTGAAGATAGTAATAATAAAAGGTTTTAAAGTAAGGTTGTGTGACAAGAAGCTGAGACATTTTCATTTAAATAAAAGGATGCAATAGTATGTTTGTTTATTCAGTTTTAAGGAAAAGTGGTAGGGGCTAAATGTCATTCAGATACACAAAATGCAGGATGTATTCTCAGTTCCTTTTGTTGGACTGTAGATTCTGGTTATGATTTGCAAGTATCACAGACATTGTCTTTCTAAAAGATTTTATGTGTGCGATCTGATTTTTTTTCCTTTGAGTTACTCTTACTAAGGTTGACACTCACTCCTTGATTCTTGATTTGAATGGATCGTTTAGGACACAACATCCTTTTATCTATTAAGTGAAGAAATCTGGGGAAACAAACAGGACTCTAAGGATGCATAAGGACTCTTCTATGGACTGTGTAGGCTCTGTAAGATGCTCTGGGTGACAAGAGTGAGAAGGTTGCTGTTTAGTAACTACTTGAGCAGAACTTTGTGAGGATGAGGAAAATGTATGAGTATTTTTTAAGGACAAATTAATGCTTCTGGTACTTAGTAACATCAGTGATTTGTCTTAGGAAGCACACACACAAAAATGCCATCTGCCCATTTAATTGTTTCCAGTAACACAGATAAGATTTAACTTTTTAGTGGTGTGCCTTTGCATTATTGCCTTTCTAAAATTGGCCAGGTGTATGTTACAGTGCATCTTAGTAACCTGTCCCCTGTGCTAGTGGTGCAGAGGTGTAGCAATGGGGCTTACATTGGAGACCATAGCTGAAGAAGACGATTGTGTATGCGCCAGTTACCAATTTATTCAGTTAAAGTTCTGCTTTTGTGAATACCACTGTAGCATGTAATGACCAACAATGATTTTTTGTACCCTTCTAAAATGCAGTCACAAAACATAAACCCATTTTTTAGAGGGTGTGAGGGAAAAAGAAGCTGGTTCAGGATCTCTGTCAGTTTCTTATTGTGGTGGTTATGGATTTCATTCACTTATACTTTTTTTTTCTCATCAGCAATTTGATGATGTGTTTGTCCAGTCTGCTTTTTGTGTAAAACAGTTGAGATGAAGTGCTCAGAGTCTCAAGCATTTTTTGTGACTCAGAGAAACTAATCAGTGTTCTCAGAAAATACTTTCAGAGTAGTAGGTTCTAAATTTTCTGAGATATGTGGTTCACTGCATCTTTCTAACTCTGTGGTGGGGCTATGTGCTAGAACTGTGTGTTTCTAACTGTCTCACATTCCGTTTACTATTGAATAATAATAATCAGTAATGATCTATTCTATAGCATTTCACTGTTCCTTGGGAGATTGATGGTTGCCTATTCATGTATGTGTGTAGACACTACAGAATGAAAATCAAGGAGTATGTTACATATTCAAATAAAACTGTGGAATTTTCTATTTCTTATGCAGTTTATAATACTATTTGTCTTTAAATTGCCTAGAATCATGTATTTGAAAACTTTGGTTCTCTGGTGAATTTATGTGTGAAAGCCAAGCAAGCTTATATGAAAAAAACCAAAATATTTATTCTACCATTTTCCAAATATTTACTTGAAGGTGTGAAAGTGTACAGGAAGGGATGATGAAGCACATTTTTATACTTGTCCCCTCTTCTATGCCAATAGTGCTCTTTTTCCTGTTGCACTTTTTTCTGCCCTACCACCCATTTCCATTAGTCTTCCTTACTCTTTTCCATGGTGGAATGATGGTGTCACTGTCTTGCATTCCTGTTGTTTTTCCCTGTCTTTAGCTACCTTAACGACTTGGACCGTATAGCAGATTCGACCTACCTGCCAACTCAGCAAGATGTTCTCAGAGTTCGAGTCCCAACAACAGGGATCATTGAGTACCCATTTGACCTACAAAGTGTCATTTTCAGGTAGAAAAAAAATTTAACATCAACTTGTTTGGTTTCTGTTGTTACCTGTTACCTTAATAATACGACATATAGGATATTGATTAAAATTGCATAAAAAGCATTCTTCTATTTTTAAAAATTTGAGCTTGATCATTATATTTTCCTGTAATTGTCCATATATAACAAGGAGCTGATGTTAAAGATGTCAAAAGGATGAAATACAATTAGGTTTGTCTTTTTCTGAAAGTACTTACTACTGATTGAAAACCTGCAATTCATCTTTTCAGTAATACGTATCAAAGTTTCACTATGAATAATATTCTGAAAATACGATTATGTGTCCCTGTAATTAATGTAAATTATGGAATACAAAGTTAGGTGTTGTGTAGTTGATTTTTAGAAAGAAATTCCTTCAGTGAGAAATCACACTACTTGAGTGCAGGTAGTTTAAAAAATAACTGTAGAATTGCAGCAGCAAGTTAGACACTTGTGTTTAGTCACACTGAAGCACAGGATTAAGTGAGAATACCCTAGGAGCAAATTTTAATTTTATTTTTGGCTATTAAATTTTTTAGTGGATACATACTGTATTCTCTTTGTCCTCTTAAAAGTGGGGCAGCCTTGACAAGTTGGGAATTTTTACTTTGGTAATTTGGGAGAAAAGGCAGACACCAAGTCTGTTCTGTTCACATCTGTTTCAGCTGAATACTCAGGGCATACATTGCTAAATCATTGCTTTGAGGTTTTCGTATCACAGAAATCTGAAGATTTTGAGGCCCACAATAATTTATATTGGAAAAAAATCAGATTTAAGAGCAGTTATTGCTAGCTGTCTGCTTAGAACAGATTCCATTAAATATCAATGTAAAAAATCATGAAGAAGAACAAATTTTGTTTTCAGCTAAAACCAAGAAATTCTTGAGTTGTGTTCTTATGTGTGTGTGCATCTGGGTTTGTCTGTTAAGGTATTCATGGAATTGATGTGGCTTTTAATTTTGCAGAATGGTGGATGTAGGAGGCCAACGATCAGAAAGAAGAAAATGGATACATTGCTTTGAAAACGTCACGTCTATCATGTTCCTAGTAGCTCTTAGTGAATACGATCAAGTGCTTGTGGAGTCTGACAATGAGGTAAGGAAGCGTCAGCAAAACCCACCAGTTTTAAAGAAATAAGTAATTTCACTTGTCCAGTTTCAGGTGTCTTGCAAATATATCTACCAGCAGTTATACACAGCTGCATCTAATGAAGTGAAAAGCACTACAGGGGTCAAGAGGGGAGGAGGGGATCAGTCTTCAAATATGGCAAAGCTGATCCACTCCATGGGGAATTCAAAGAAACCTATCTATTTTATGTTGAAGGGAAATACACGTTGAACACAGCAACATTCTTTAGTGTAGCTATTTGTGCAGTTAGTGTTACGTAGCAGAGCCATAAATACAGGTGGTGGAAATGAAGACAAATTTATAGATGATTTGCTAGAACAGACCCTAAAGTAGAAAACTACATTCTGTTGATTTAAAGCATAGGATGTGTATTGTATTGTTATTTCAAAAAATAACAGAAGTAAGAAAATGGCTGTTATTGTCTTTGAGGACTATATTAAGTTATTCATCAAATGTTTTTTATGGGTCAGGCACTGGCACCATCCTATGTGAGTCTTTTAGCACATACTAATAAAAGTTCATTAACAAATAAAAATAAAGATTTAAATATTCTTCAGTGACTGCATACATGTTGATTTGACTGTAACAAAGTAAAACAGATGTCTGTGGACACTCAAGGTTGTATGCTGAACTTTCTTCAGGATTCATTTTTTAGGGAAGTCTGGGAGGTCTGAAAGCTTTTACATCTATTATCTTCCCATATAGGAAAAATATTGTTACACTAGTTACATAATCAACTACATCCTTCAGAGCTGAATTTACAAAAAGGTTGATGTAATCTGCACTAACTTCGTCTCTTCTAACTTTGGAAGCTAGACACATAGAATGAGAACTCAGTCAGACTTCAGCTTATTTCAAGCCAAGCCAGAAATGTCTGGTTCTGCCTTTTTCTGTTAGCATTATTCTTTTGTAGGCACAAAGCCACCCCATAACTATTAAGCATCTTAATTATACAAGTCAAAACAAAATACTTCAGAAATCATATGAAGAAAAATTGGTTACGATAATTTTCAAATACTATTCTAACTATGCAAAATAAACTTGCAAGCTATTTAACACTGGCTTTTCATCCTGTCTGTCTCACAGGGACAAGTTATTGTAGGGAGCTGTCTTATAGGGAGAGGTTGCCAAACTCTGGTTTCCTATTATGTGTATTGTGTTCTAGTTAGCTGGTTTGTCAGATAACTTCAGTGTACAGGTCATGACATAGAGCATCCTTACTATAGAAGACAGAACAATAACTTCCTAGGCTGAATCATTTGAAGTATACAGTCTTGTTCCTTATTCTTGTAAGCTGGAAGAATTCACATGTTGTGGACTAGATAGAAGATCTGACTGAAGATTTCCTTAATGTTTTGGGCTCTCCAATGACTAAAGTGATCACAGAATCACAGAATGTCAGGGGTTGGCAGGGACCTCGAAAGATCATCTAGTCCAACACCCCCTGCCAGAGCAGGTTTGCCTAGAGTAGCTCACAACAAAGCTTCCCTGAATGGGAAACAAACCCAGGCCCTGGCGGTCAGATCACTGAATCCTAACCACTAGACCACCAGATGCCTAACTACTTTTCAACTACTATGGAAAAGATCACTTTACTCATAGAACTGGTTTGATTTTTCAAATTTACACTTCCAGAACACTTCTTGAAGGCAAAAGCTGTAAAACTCCTCATTTTGTTGCAGGTGTTTCTTCCACCTCTCTGCTAAACTAGTTAAGTTTCTTGTATCAATAGTGGAAAACTTCTGAACCGTTTTGTCTTTCTGTTTAGAATCCGTTCATGAGTCTTACATACATACATTACACGTGTCACGTATACATACATTGAGTCATATATACATATGTCTTTCAGTTTAAAATGTGTTCATAACTCTTAATTCAGGCAGGTTTTATTTTCAGCTCACATATACATGCCATAATAGTGGTTTCCAGCCTTACACCTGTGTTACTCTGGCTGTGGGAGGGATCCAGATTGTCTTGGAGACTAAGCACCCACCTGGGCAGTTTAGTGTTGACTTTTAGCAAGCTGTAGCCTTCCTGTCTAGATTTTGTTGGAATACCAGTGCACTGCTTACATCCTTTCTTTCTTCCTCCCTTGCATCTCTAAACATTGCAGTCCCAGAACACATGGAAGGAGAACAGGTTTGTTTATTTTGCATAAAAGAAAGCGTAGTTTGTCTGAATGTGCATGTGGCAGAAATAGCAGGAAAAGGTTTTCTGTGTGTTAGCTGACACCTTGAATTAAGAAATTTGCAACCCCTTAAAATACTTTTGTGCTTCAGTGGGGTGTGACAGGCTCAGTAGGGACGACAGTAATTTAACTTGAAGACTTTGGTAATCAGCCAAGAGATATGTTTTGCACTTACCTTTAAATTGTGCAAGAGTATTAAAATTTCAGCACCAAAGTGAGAGTGTGTGTGTAAATGCCCTACTTCCTTCATATGTATGCCAACAGCATGATATTATGATAGCATCCAATCCTTCTTTGATCTGTGTGCCTCTTCCTGAAATGAAAAGATCTGACAACAACTTGGAATGTTCTGCTACTCCCTTTGCATTGCCTTCTTGTCCTGATTAAACAGTATGATTTTTGTAAGATGGCCTACTTTCTTTTTCTAATTAGTCTACTGCATGTTTTTGCCTGAAGTCTTTTTCCTCATCGTGTGTTTTTGAAAAGAAAACAGTACTTTTTAATAATCTATGGCATTCTTTTTAGTTACGGCATTTTTTTGTTTATCTTGGTTTTATGAGTAAACATAATCGGTTAGAATATTTATTTGCCAACCACTGGATGTGTTTTTATATGACTCTTCATCATTATGAAAGTGGTTTAGACCCCTTAACACTCATGATTTGTATTTCAAAATGTAGTGCCTGATAGACTTCTCAGTTGTAAATCAGTGTCTTCCCTTATTTAGCTTGTCCAAGAGAAATATATTTGGATTCTAGCTCAGATGAGGCTATACTGAGTTGAGGGGTTTTGCTAGTGTCTCTTGTGGGCTTTTACTCACTAGGTATATGTGGGATTGAGCTGGGAACTGCTTCTCTGTTATGCCCATCGGGGAGTTAAAAGCTCTGAAGAATTACTGTAACTGCTCTACAAGGGGACATCTATGTAGAAAATAAGATGAGCGTTAAATTCAGAGTCCTGTGTAGGATGACTCTTAAAGGATGCATCCATGAAATCGCACTCCCATGACAAAGATCTGCAGCTGAAGAACTGGGAGCATAAGTCCTGAAGAAAAGCACTTAATGGCTGCCCAATTGTATTTTAACTATGATTCCTCTAACAGGCAATACTCAGAAACATCATGTCTTCTCTCTTAGGTATGGTTCTAGATTGTATATAATTAAACATTTGATTTTGGTGCATAAATACAAAACGATAAGAATTGGTGAGGACAGTATACATAAAACTGCCTTTCACAAAAATTCAGATTATATGCAGTTTTAAAATACCTTTCTCTTCCTAAATACGTAACATGAGTAAATAACTGTTCCAAATTCTACTCTTAATAAAAAAGTCCATCTAGATTCACTGGGGGAAATGAGGACAAAATTTGATACAGAGCATATAGTTTTCTAATTACGTTGATAATAGGTTATGTAAATCATTCCTCAGGATGTGATGTGATGGACAACGTAAGTTAAATTACCAAATGTTGAACTTCATCAGTTTTTCAGAAAAGTCTGACCAAATTAGAGGTAAGGTAAAAAACGTGGGAATCATCTCTCTGGTAAATGAATTTGTGATATTTTATGTCCTCTAGGTCAGGCTTTTGCTCTAAATCCTCCAGCAGATCTGGAGAAATTTGCGGTTTTATCAAAAAGAACAGTTTAAAACTTTTCCATTTTTAAAATCAGCTTTTTTTGTTAAATAAAGATTTTTTTCTATATAAAGTGAGTCTATATTCCAGGGTATCCTGGATTTAAATATGTGTCATAGATAGCTCTTCTGAACAGAAGAAATCTCATGTTCTTAACACAATTAATGCAAAAATCAGCTTTAAAAGAGAACCAGTAACTACTTGCAGTTATGGAAGGATGAGAGACATCACATTATACCAGTAAGATCTGGTTTCCTAAAAGAGAAGGTTTCATTATCTTTGCAGACCCTCCTAAGTACTTGGAAACAGCAGAATAAAGGATGCTGGGTTTTGTTGCTTTTAACAGATTTTTCTTCTGCATTAGCGCACTAAAAGTCATAAGGTGCATAGGATTTTGTGTAGCTTCCTGTTGTCTTAAGGATTTATGCTGAACTTACAAACTTTTAAAGCAGTGTCTGTAAGTTGTGGAGCAAAGTGCAGCTTAAAATTGTCTAGGTTTCTGAAACGCAAAAAACCAGGTGCGCTTACCAGTAGCAGATATTTGTACAGTACTAGCAGGAGGAAACCATAACATTTTTGAGAAGTGAACATAACGAGTGTATCTGCAAGTGACTCAAAACAGTGTTTCCAAAAGTCATTACACAAACCTTGCAGGAATTCAAAGGGGTGCCCAGAAAAGTAGGATAGATGGAAGAAAGAAGGGACGTACTACTCGTGGAGTCCCTTTAGGAAGCAATGTGGAGCTAAATAATGTGAGAAGAAAGTTGTTTTTAAAAACACTTTGTCCAAAACATTACCACCAGGGGATTTTTAAAAAACAGTGACTAGCGACTTCATAGTGTGTAAGTATAGTGGCCCTGATTAAAACTGTTTAGCTTGGTCTTCATAAATTAAGAGGGCTGAAAGGTGATGGCTGCATATGAGTAAGTGAGGTAAAATTGATTGCTTAAAGGGGTAGGATCTCCATCTTGGAGAGAGATGTTCAAAGCCTGACTGGACATGGCTGTGAGCAATTGTTGTAATAACAAAGTTAATCCTGGAGGGAGCAAAGAATTGTAATAGAAGAGTTGCACAAGGTCTTTCCAGCATAAATTCTGTGATTCTAAGTAAAAGAATCATAGTTTGACAAGTGAAAGGACATTTTTATGTTTGTTTCTTTGAAGAGTATCTATGTGTTCATGATATAAGGTTTTACCATAGCTGAATTGTACTTTATTCCCAGTACTTAATATACACTGAAGAACTGTCTTGTGATTTTATCAGAACTAACACTTGAATAAAGGCAAAACAGGATATTTAGAAAATTAGGGCTTCATTACCTTACCCACAACTGTAAACTGAAACTGACGGAACTTTGTATTTTTCTGTGGTGTTTCTGTGCTTCAAACACTGTGCGAGGATCTCAGTTCTTTTGATTGATGGAAAAATTTATTATTCCTAGGTTGTCCCAAGTAGAAAGGATCAACATTGCTTGGTTTGTTAAAAAACATTCCAGTTAAATTCTGATGTATTAAAATTACTGTAAATTACTGTAAATTTAACTGGAATATTTTTTACACTGTGAACTCATCTGTATGTGTATACAGGTGTGTATTTGCAAGTGTACATGCCTGTGTTTTGAATCTGGATAAGTACATCTACAATATAGATGAGTATTAGTGTGATCTGTTAATAGGTGACAAACAGTTGCAGTGTTCCATTCACACCTTTTCTTGATGCGGGGCAAAAATAAGAAGTGGCATGAGGCCACAGAGTTCAGAATACTTTCACTCTTTGTGGAGGCAATTATCTGAAGAACGTATTTAATGTTTTCATCAGAAGTACCTTGCTATTCACATCTGGGCATGCTTCCAGTTCTCTTCCAGCACTTTTTGTTCCTTATTCACAGGCTAGTCCTGCATGGCTTAGTGTTAAGGCTGAAAGAAAACAATGTTGAGATCAGAGCACTTCTCTTTTTCTGTATCATGAATAAATACAATACTTCAGTTGTCTAGTTTTTTTCATCAACATTCAGCAATCCAGAACAATTGAGCATTAGGGCAAAGGGATAATATGAACTCCCAGATAGAATTAAAAACCCTCAAATGATCTTCATAATTTTTTAACAATGTTATTTTCATGGGAAATAAAATCTCCAGACCTCATTGTTTATTTGGAAACTAGAGAAAATAACACTTCAACCACTTGTGCCAGACCTTGTTGCTGTACGTATTGTATCTGTTCCTACCTGTTCACACATACGCATATATACTTTCTTTTCAGTTTGTGGATTAAGAACTTTTCAAATGCAAAGTGTCAGTACTGGGAAGCGTTTGCGTAAGGAAGAGCCAGAGCCTGTTAGAACCTTTTGTAAGAGTGGGTGGTTCGTAATTGAAATGGGAGATTGAATGATTGTGAACTCACTTGCAGAGGCTGCCAGAAATGCTGCTGGTGAATGTTGCTATTGGCAGCAATAGCTGGCAAAGACAATTACCACTTTTTTTTTCTGTCTTTTTTTAATTTTTATTTTGAATAACCAGTGTCAAAACTGTTCAAGAGAGAGCCTTTTTCAGTGGCAATTATAAAATATTTTCATCCATTTTTCTCAAAAATAGGTAGATACTAATGAAAAACTGATTATTCTGGCATTCATGTTAATTTAATAGTAATTTTCTTATATAAAAAATACTTGACAGCAATGTTTGGATCTTTTTTTTGACCACTTCTTGGACCACTTTTTTGGACAGTATTTTTGTGCTTTTGTGGTTGTTGAACATGTGATTTGATCGACTTCAGCTGTCATTTTATTCTCCTGTCCCTCTACTGGGTACATAAACTTGCTATATATTTGTGAGTGTGGTGTTGCAAATTTAAGTTGTTGGAGAGGTGAGGGTTCTTCTCCCAAGTGATTTAAAACTATAGTTTTCCAGAGGTGTCTTCCAAGTCCTCTACCAGCAGCTTAAGTCAGGCTAGTTTGCAGGAGGATTAAAGACCAGTGAGAAAGAAGTAACGATTGCTGAATTCTCTGTTTCAAGTCCCTTTCTGCATTTGAGTTATTCATCAAAATATTTGTACAACTATTGCAATTTTTTCTCAGATAGCTCGTTACAGCAGCATAGCTACAAGATTATACTGGTGGCAGAAATCTGAAGCACTTTTCAGTTTTGATACTGTGCTTCTGTGTGACCTGGTCTAGGAAATCCTGCTGTGGCAGGGGGGTTGGACTAGATGATCTTTCGAGGTCCCTTCCAACTCCTAATATTCTGTGATACTTTTTTACATAGTAGAGAACTGTGCACTTACCTCCCATTTCCTGATTTCCTCTGTTATTTCCCAGCTTTCACCTAGCAGTTCTATTAAATTTCTAGTCAAGGATTACACTGTAGGCCTTTCTGTGCAGCCAGACAGTGCTTTTACGTAAATAATTGCTAGAAGTCCTACTGGGAGAATTGGAGACATTCCTAATTAATACAGACTTACACAATAACCATTCACATATGCAAGATTTTGTCTAGTAAAACAATACAGTCCATTACTGTGATACTCAACAACTTCTGAAATATTAACTCCTGCTTTTTTCCTGAAGGTCTCTTGTGTCAGTACCTCCTCTTTTATAACTGTCATCTCTGAATGCCTTCTCATTCAAATCAACATTTGTTACCAGCATAATGTATATGCACAGTGCAAGTTGTTGACTGAAAAATGCAACCTGTTTACCTCTTCACTGCCATCTCTTGCATCATTTAAACAAGGTTCAGTCTCTCAAAATATGTGAGATCCTGATTTTGTTAGCAGACACTTTTTAAGTTGCTAACAGATTTTAAGACAAAAATAAAACTACTCTGGTTTACGTTCAATATGTAAGCTTCAATATGCCCACTAGATGCCACTCTAGACAGTTGTAAAGACAGTGGCGGGTAAAACTCCACAACTGTTTCTGCATTGTTTCACATTACATTAATATTGCACTTGGTCTTTTCTGTCAAACCACTATGTTTGTTAGCTGGGAAATGCTGCTTTCATTTCACAGGGTACAACCTGATAAAGGCTGTATATAATATTTATCCATAAATACCTGGCTCCAAGACTGGTGCTACAGGCAGGGCTTTGGGTTCTTTGGTAATAGCTGATATTACAAGATACCAGGCCAGATGGTAGGAGGTGGGAAAGGCTTATCTTCCAGGGGAAAATGGGAACTGCTTGAAAGAGTCCAGCGCAGAGCCACAAAGATGATTAAGGGAGTGGAACATCTTCCTTATGATGAGAGGCTGAGGGAGCTGGGTTTCTTTAGCTTGGAGAAGGTGAGACTAAGGTGTGACCTCATTTATGCTTTTAAATATGTGAATGGTGCATGTCAGAAGGATGGGTTCAGGCTCTTCTCCGTGAAGCCCAGTGACAGGACAAGGGTCAGTGGTTATAAGCTGAAGCATAGGAGGTTCCATGTGAATACACGTAGAATTTTTTTCTCAGTTCAGGTGCCAGAGCGCTGGAACAGGCTGCCCAGAGAGGTTGTGGAGTCTCCTTCTGTGGAGGTATTCAAACCCGTTTGTACACGCTTCTATGTGACCTGGTCTAGGGAATCCTGCTCTGGCAGGGGCTTGGACTACATGATCTTTTGAGGTCCCTTCCAGCTCCTAACATTCTGTGATTCTGTGATACATTGAACTGAAGAGGAATTTTCTTAATATTTTTATTGGCTTTGCAAGATTCTTGTTAAGTATATAAATGATACAAAATCTTCTTTCAGTCCTTGGAATTGACTGATCTGACCTTTTAAAGTTCTAGCAGTATCATCTTGGTACATATGTCTTTTTTGTCTGGGGGACATTGCAGTGTGACATACATTCAGAGAAGATAACCAGTGATACTCTTATGCTTTTTTTCCACACTTCCGTCGTAAGGGCATAATGTAGTATTGTGTGGTCTTTTCCTTGAGAAGGATCGCAAAATTCATAGACCTGTCAGTTATGGATCTTAAGGAGAGTGACCATTTTCTTTGCTGATTTGGACATCTTGTTGTCCTTTGCCCAGCTCCTTAAAAAATGTGTCTGCAGCTTCCTGGTAGCTTAATTCCTGCTGTTTACTTCATTCTGCAGATGGAAGTGCAGTAGGTGCTGTTCTGTCGTGATGTACAGACTGAAATAATTCCTAAGCCAAGATAGTTACTTGTTCCTCAGAGATACCATTTAGTGTGCAAAACTCTACTGTCTTGCCTTCCCAGTATTCTCATCTGGTACAACTGTTCGGGGAGAGGTCCTCACACTGTAAGAAATAGTTCTACTTTAGTGAGCTCTGGCTATGTTATGTGCATCTTTTTACCATTTCCTATAATTTTCTGACTTTCAAGTAATTTTTTTTAGGACTGGGTAATAGAATACAAAATTAGCAAGGGCAACAGTCTGCTTCTGTTGCCTCCTTAAAGCCATTCACAATCAGGAATAGATTCAGATTTAGCCTGGCTCTTCCTGGAAGTACAGTTAACTGGATGGCCTTTGGATGCAAGTGGCTTCTGTATGAAATGAAACTGTGACTATACTGAAGAATACAGTGAAGTGAATGACAGTGGGATTATCTGGTAGTGTTTCATTGACTTCAGTTACTGACATCCTGAACTATATTTTTTTTTTCTAAAGCAGCTGAGCATTTCTATTAATTGTGTTTGACTGCACATATCGACCACTTCTTTAAATCTCCTAAGGTTGTAATTATTTCCTTTAATATAACATTTTTTCTGTGTGAAGCAACTCTTTTACACTGCATTCGTAGTCGTATCCTTTCTTGGCATCCTAAATTGGTTTTGAATTACTTGAACTGTCTTTGAAATAATGGAAGACTGCTTCATCTCTGATCCTTCTGTTGAGTGGATACCTCATCAAGGAGACGTTTAAGTTGGATGCCTCAAATTGAGTCTGAAAGAACTTGAGAGATATTTATAAATTTATAATAGGAAAAATGTGACTCCATGGAATTTGAGTCACTTTACATAATGCATAATTAATATGTAGTACAGGACAAAATCTTCCATTGAAGAAACAATATTTTGTTCTTTATTGTGTATGTCTCCTGATATATTTATGATACACAGCACTTACACAGTTAATATTTTAGCTGAAATTGTTTTAGGCATGATGTCAGGTTTAGTCCATGTGCCTTTTCTCCTTCAACTTGTTTGGTATCCCTTTCAAACAGAAAGTGAAAATGTGGTCTGGGTTTAAAAAATGTTTGCAAAACACAGTTTTCTTGAGCCTTCCTGGAGAAATGGCAATAAATTTATCCAAGCCTATTTATTTATTTTGGTTTTGCAATTATGTATTGTATATGGAAAAAAAAAAATCAGCATTCTCCTACAAGGACAGACTGGAAGAGTTGGGATTCTTCAGTCCACAGAGGAGAAGGCTCCGAGGGGACCTTATTGTAGCCTTCCAGGATCTGAAAGGGGCCTACAAGAAAGCTGGCAAGGGACTTTTTAGGAGGTCAGACAGTGACAGAACCAGGGGAAATGGATGTAAGCTAGAGGAGGGTAGATTTAGGTTGGATATTAGGAAGAAGTTCTTCACTATGAGGGTTGTTAGGCAGTGGAACAGGTTGCCCAGAGAGGTTGCGGAAGCCTTATCCCTGGAAGCTTTTAAGACAAGGCTTGATGAGGCCCTGGGTAACCTGATCTAGTGGATGGTGTCCCTGCCAGGCAGGGGTGTTGGAACTGGATGATCTTTGAGGTCCCTTCCAACTCTTACGATTCTATGATAGATGAAAATATTGCAGCCTTCTTGAAGGGTTTTTGGAAAAAGAAGGAATGCTTACTCTAGATACTTAATTTCTTTGTGTTTTCTGTGCACTTTTCTTATTGATGTGTTTCAGTAGCTTATTTACTTAAATTTACTTTGAAAGAACACTGCTAATTGAATACGACACTGTTTCACCTTCTGACTGTCACATTAGAAGATACCAAACGGTAATGAGTTTAGGTAAATACATTTTAAACAGTAGTTTCTGAGTTTGCATTGTCTTCTTTTCATCAAGCTACAAAAGTGAAAACTGTCATGTGTAGCTCCCATTGCCTTTCTGTAAGGCCTTACTTAGAGAAGGCGGCTACATGGAATGTTAAGAAAAATACATGGTCTGATTAACAATTAGTCCATTTTATGTTCAGCTCTGTTGACATGTCAGTTTTTCTCCTTTCTGAATGAAATCCTGACACCATTTAAATCAAAGTGAGTCATAAGAACTAACTGCAAGAAAGCAAAGTTTTTACTCCTCTGCATTACTTTCTCAATCTTTTTTAAAGTTCCTCTTACTTGAATTTATGTTGGTCTCTTTAAAATGCAGATACATGCAAGCAAAGATACACATTGCAAACCTGTCTGAGTTATCTGACAGATTGCTACATGGTTCAGCAGCAGCAGAATCTACAAAATTGACCACCTTGCTGTTACTGTCTGGAGCCCCATTTGGTGGTGAACCGTTTTTTTTTCAGAGGGTTGCAGCTTTAAATGGTTTTCAAGAGCAGTTAAACAATTAAATAAAGGCTAACCCAATAGTGTTAGAAACCAATCTAGCAGTGTACAGATGTGTAATGCTTTATGTCATAAGCCTAGGCTGACAAAATCTTCTCAGGTTCCAAATTTACTTGCAGCTATTTTAAAGCTAATATCATTCTAAGAATTCTCTAACTGTGCTTTTAAAGTTTGTGAAAAGCCTATTAAATAAACAATCTTCTCACACCTTGAATTGATTATCATGTCTTGTTGTGATATACTTGTCCTTACCATGAATCACATGCTTTTCAGTATCTACCAGTTTATTGGCTGGTCATAATTGTGCATACTCAGACATTACAAATGTCACTGTTTCGGCTTTCATGTTCATGACCCGTGTTTTGTAAAATGCTTACAGCTGAGCAGTTGAATTTGCAAAAGGAAGTTGTGTGCATATTTATTTAACTGCTTACATATTAATTGTAATTTAATTACATGAATCTGACATGGTAGGAACGTGGTAGAAAGTCAAACCCAAGAAATGGATCCATTTACCAAATGAAGTGAAATTGCATGAATTTATTAAACAAAATACCTATTTTCTTGACCACCAAGATTCTGCTCTTTTTTATTCCAGAATCGAATGGAAGAAAGCAAAGCACTCTTTAGGACAATTATCACATATCCATGGTTCCAGAATTCTTCAGTCATTCTGTTCTTAAATAAAAAAGATCTCTTAGAGGAGAAAATTATGTACTCCCATCTAGTTGATTATTTTCCAGAGTATGATGGTAAGTATAACAAAATCAGAGCACATGCTCTGTTTACACTGGAGTAGTGACACATTGTAATAGCTTTGTCCAAATGCTAGACAGATAGATCTTTCAATATATTTTGCTCTTTAAACAAAAACGCTTTGCAGTTTTTAATCATCTAAACTTTTAAAATATGATTGAGCTCTTGTGGGATTTTTTAGACTACTAGGATTTCATTTTATTCTGAAATTAATTTTAGATAGGGTGGCAGAACCTTTCGTGAGAAACTTTAATGAGTATTTTCCTATTATCAGTAAACCACATTCTGTGCTGTTTCGTAAGTTGGAATGAGGATTTAAATAAATATAAAAACTAAAAAGAAATAAAAAATGCATTAACGCATTTGTCACTCTTACTCATTGTCTCCCATGCTCTGTTGTTGGGGTTTTGGGGGGGGAGGGGTGGAATTAGGGATTTTTTGAGGTTTGGTTTTGTGTAAGGCTGAATATCTGAAAGGAAGTGTCATTAGCTGTCTGTGGCACTCAGAGAAACCAGTATCAATCCTTCCACCCTTTTATTGTACCTCTTTTTTTCCTTTATTTTACTTTGACATTATTTATGTGAAACAATGTGCTGGTTCATTTAAAAATGCATGGGTTTTGCAGCTGTTTCTACTAAAACTACAGTTTCAGAAAGTTTTCCTGAGGTACAAAACTGAAGTATTTTGAGGTTAACTGAGTGGAGGCCTTGATAGAAATCAAACTTGTATAATAGAGGTCTGAAGAACTAAATGCTCCTATTTTTAAAAAAGAAAATATTTTTCATCTCACCAGGGAGTGACCAGCATATTTGAAGTTGAATGGTAGATTAAATCCCTCATGTTCAAATATGGAGAGTAATAATAAGAAAAACATACATTTTGTTGCCTGTTTAAGGGAAAGGAAACAGTGAACAGATTGCAGGATCAGACTGTATTATTTATGAGTTGGTGTAAGTTTAGTTTCATATACTGTGCAGAAGAGAACTGGCAGTTGAATAGAAATATGCTTATTCTTTCAAGTTTGCTTTGTATAGCAAGTTCCCTAGATGACATCCTGAAGGTGAGAAGACTCTACAGTCTGCTCTTTTATCACCACTCAGTTGTGAATACAGCCTCTATTAAATGCATGTCCAGAAAAAACAGACAAAACTCAACCATTTAGCTAAGGGAAACCCTGTTTGGCCCGTCCTTTACCATTGGTGAGGCAGAAAAAGATTATGGACTGGACAGTCTGCTAGAGTCAAGACCTGGAAGTCTTTAAGAATCCTTGTCTCTTTAATTCTGCAGATCTTGCTGGACTTGACTCCACAGACAGATTTATGTTTTGATTTCTTTTGATGGCAGTGGAGGGGTCTGTGGCAGGCAGAGAGGCGATATGCTCCCCTCTTCTGCCCAGCACACTGAGGATATGGGAGGTAGAAAGATCTAAGTAAGAAGTCAGAATTAGGTACTTTTTGACTGGACTACTTCTCCCATTCATTTTTCTTCACAAGGGAGGAAGTAACATAGGGATGAGAACTGCTAGCCAGGATGACAAACTGGACTGATCAAACTAAGCTAAGCAGTTCTGCAGCACTGTGTATTGTAATAGAATTGGAGGTGAGACAATGCTCGGGGGTCACTGTAGTTATAGCATGAAGACATCCTTGCATGGCTTGTACTAGAAGACTGACTCACAGGCTGGAATGAATAGCTGGGAGAGGCAGAAATGACAAAGACAAAAAGGGGAGGAGAAGAAGAGAAAAATATTGATATAGTACTTCTTATACAGCTCTTGAATGTATCATGTAGAGACAGTCTCTGAAAACAGCTGATTAGGGAGCAGTGGACAAGAAACCTACTGATTTATAAGACAATTCTTTTCCAAGTCTCCATATTATTTAGATTACAACCGCTTTGCAGTCTAAATTTAACGTGACTCAATTTTTTTTCCTAAATTCCTGAGGTCATAAACATTCTTTCTAACTTCAGAATTACATGATAGTCAGTAGAGGTGTCATTAGGTAAGCAAATCAGGTAACAGGCTTTGAATAGTGCAGTACGTTTTGATAAAGCGCTGTGTCTAGCTACCATGGAACTGTTTAATAAAACTCTAGGAGGGTGTTTAAAACAGTAAGTGGTTTTTTGTGAAGAAATAATTGTCTTTGAAAGTCTAAGATAATTTTCTTCACAAATACTGCAACTTCATTCATGGTAGCGTGAGACTTATTGTTGCTCCTGTTTTCTACAGAATATGGATGACCAAGCCAGACGCTAGACCCTGTTGTGTTTTAGAAGCTGTTGAAGTGTTGAATAGTCCTCTGTCCTTCTTCATAGAATTTATGATCAGTTTCCATCCCTAAATCGGAGGATGTGTCATCTGTGTGTGTGTATATATATATATGTATATACATACATTTTATAGAAGATCATGTGCATACACCGTATATTGCAGAATCGTGTTACCCCTCTACATTGATTTGCAGCATCCCAGAGACTGCGTGATTTCTTTTCCATGCATTCCTTACCTAAATTTTACAGTTATCCAAATTGGAAATGTTAGCAATTGTGAGCTTGAAGTATTAAAAATAAGGCTGATTTTCCAATTGTTGAAAAATATGTGGGCATGTGCTAATGCCCAAAGTTCTGATTTCATAACTGATGAAGGGCAGAGCTACTTAAAACAGCTGAGCACTGGTGTTTGTTTGCCATGCAACAACAGGACTAATGAAAAGAATAGGAGGAGGAGACAGCACAGAAAATACATGTGTTTATGTAGAAACCCAGGTTCCTGGAACAGGAGAGCCTTCAGATATGGCACTGGAATAATGAAACAGAATTCAACACCTCGTGTCTAATCTTGCTTCTGCACTGCTCTTTCGGCTGTGAACATGAATGAGACCTCACTGTTCCAGGCTGGAAGTCATTACTTTACCTTCTGTCTTCTGTAAAACTGAACAACTGATTTGGTTACATATGCTTTCTATCCCTATGAGAATTACAACCTTAATTTAGATCTGGTATGATCATTGTCATCCATTATTTAAGTAATAAGTGATTTGTTAGAGCATGAGCCTTTTACCTCAATCAGCTTCAGCCGGAGAGCATGTATACTTCATCATTACTAAGTAAATGAACTTCTGTTGGTGACAGTATCAGATCAGTTCAGGATATAAGTTAATTATGCTGTCTTATTAAAATCCTAATAAAACTAGTAAATGTTTCAATGCTAAAAGAACTTCAATATAATTTAAATGCAGTAGATGTAGACTGAACATTCATCAATTCTATTAACTCTTCCAAAGATGTACTAGTACAGCTGATTTTTCATTTTTCGTTCCGTGCATTTATAATTTGTCTCCTTTCAACATTATGTTACTGAGGAAAGAAGGTAGTCACCAGGACAAGAGGAGCTTTGACATGATAGCTCTGCCTTGATGAACTTCTGAAATTTTCTTCCATTTTTATTTTTCTTAGTTCCTACCAGGAAGAAAACTGGTCAATATCTGATACTGTTGATTAGACAAAAGTTCCCTGTCTTCTCTTACATGAGGACCATAGACTGAGCCTTTCTTGTTTTCTGTTAAAGAAGTTGAAATATTCAGTTGACTTTAAGAAAACTTTCTCTTCTTAATTATCAGGACCACAGCGGGATGCACAAGCAGCACGAGAGTTCATCCTGAAGATGTTCGTAGACCTGAATCCAGACAGTGACAAAATTATCTACTCCCACTTCACATGCGCTACAGACACAGAGAATATCCGCTTCGTCTTTGCTGCTGTCAAGGACACGATTCTACAGTTGAACCTGAAGGAGTACAACCTGGTCTAACTGTTCTTAGGAGGCCCTCCAACTCTGTGTGATTGGAGATATACAAGAGGGACTGTATTATCTGTGAAAACAATTTCCATAATACTAATTTATTGCTGGCCTGGACTCTGTGACTGTCCACAGAGTTTGTAGTTAATATTATGATTTTATTTAAACTATACTGAGGAAAAACAAAAGATGCTGAAGTACATTCACAGCACATTTCCTCATTTTTTAGGCAAAACCTTGTGACTCAGTGTGTTTTAAATTCTCAGTCGTGCATTTACAAAGGATAGCAGTTTTTTGCTATTGAAGCAAAATCAAGCCGATTTCCTCTTTCCCTGACCCTTTCTCTCTCCCTTCTTCCCCTTCCCCCATGTCTTTTACAAGGTACAACTGCCTTTTTTCCCAGTTGCATTCCTGGGTGAAATATATTCTGTTGAGTGATTTGGTCAGGAAAATACTATCATCTAAGTCATCACTCATTCTAATTTTATGGTATGTACTTTCTCTGAAGGATCAAAAGTATTAATACTGTGATTTTTAAATTCTTCACATGCGTGTCTTCATTCTGTCTTCGCTTTTGAGACTAGAATATTGGGAATTACAGTTGTCTAGGGATACTAAATTTAACCCTATTCTCACAATGCTGAAAGATGCCCAGAAGACAGTAATGAAATAATTAAGACACAATCTGGGATGTATGTGGTACATCTAAGAATCTCTTTTTAATTGCCATGTGCCATTTTTTTCCTCTCTTCTTCTATTCACAAATGCCAAATAGAAATGTCATAGACACTACATTTTCCCCAGTGGCTACAGCCTGAAACAGTGGGGTTTTTTTCAGTTGTGTGGGGTTATTTTCTTAAGTTAGAGCTTTTTTAAGTGTTCTTTTTTTCACAGTAGAAAAAATTATTGTATAAAATTAATGTTGCTAAATCCGGCTTTTTATAAAACCAATGCTGTTGCAACATAAGATACTGATTGAAATGCCAAACTGATGGGTTGGGAACTGACCTGATTGAGTCAACTGCCAAATGATAAACACAGTTTCAGCTCATATGTTCCCTTTTTTAGAAAGTGTTTCATTTTCTAATGCCAAAACCAATAGTGTGGATGAATATACTATGAGGTGCACCATACACACACATGTGGTCTACTAATTGAAAGACAGTTTAAATCTCTCCTTATGTCAGATATGGCATGAGATTGTTTTCTGTAATAATATCAAGGCACCTTTAGTTGTGTAACAAGAAATTACCGATGAGAGATCACATGCAGGAACCTTTCTTGATAAGGTTGCTTGTTAACTAACTGATTCTCAGACATTTGATAGGCTTTCATGCAAAATAGCTTCTCTCTTCTTTAGAAAGATTTATTAATGTAAATGAAACAGTGAGAAAATCGTTCTTGAAATTTAAATGTGCAATTTTTTTAACAACAAAAATGCAGCACACATTGATGAGCCTTTATTCTGCAGCTTAGGTTGAAAGGTGTTTTTTGACCAGGTGCATGATTGCTAACAAGCTATAGAAAACTCAGACATGTAATTGGAGTGATATCTGCAATGCCAAGTAGCACTAGAGTGCATTTAACACAGAAATTGTTAAGCAGCAGATGGGAGGTGGAAAACAGAATGGCTTTTTAGTTGATTACAAAAGTTAACAATAAATACTAAGGAGACGTTTTTCATCCTTAACCCTCCCAACTCCAAAACAAGAATAATAAGAACAGTTGCTCTTTTTGCTCCCTCTTAAAACACCTTGTAATTTAAAACTGGTTGTAGGTATAGTGCAATTATGAATGCTATAATCATTGTACATACATCTATATATATATATATATGGCAGCATCCATATTGGCTTTGTAATCATTAATTTTTGGCAAATTGAATGTGCTGTATTGATATGTATCTATGTAATTGTATTGTATGTCTTATAGCTAATTCACATTTTAAATAATGTTATTTTATTTACTTTTTTAAGAGAGAAGAATGTAAATTTTGTCAGTTTATTTCTGACTAGGGATTTGTTTGTTTGTTGTTTTTTTTTAATTTACAAAAGAAAAAAAAATACTATAGTACAGAGCGGTACTAGCATCGTGCTGTATAAAATCGTTTGCACATTCCTGAGTAGAAGTAAATTGGAGACACCAGACAGAGGCCATTCACATTCAGAATAATGCTTAAATCTGGTCAGGGCTTTATACAGGTGTAGAAACCAGTCTTACTAGAAGAACTTATGCCATTATGTCTAGTATTGGAAAATAAGCTTTAAATCTAAAATTTAATTTATATTTGTCAGATTCACCTTAGGTTGCTTTTCAAATAGGCTGTCTTAAAAAAGTAAATTGAGAGATATGTCAAACAATTTTACAAAAGTATTAATGAGCATATGCTGTTGCCCTAGAAATGCCATGAAAAAATATGGAACATCAGATCAATTAGTCTTTTAGAAACTGCAGAAGCCTTAGATTTAAAAAAAAAACAAAAAACCACGAGAAACACCCAAAACAAACTACCAACGACAAAAAATTCACTATATTTAATGATTTTAAGGAGTTACAGTGTTTTATTTAATAAAGGTAAAGCAGATAGATCTAGGTTATAAAAAGTGACACTGACATTCTGAATAGGGGATCAGAGCTGTGACTCTTACATACAGCATAACAAAATGGGTCCTAAACTTTCTATAAATGCAACAGAGCTGCTGTTTTCACAGTTCCAGTGTTGATATTATCCCTTCTTTTAACCTGGGGATACATTGCCTGTGCTGGATTAGCACTATAAACTGAACTGTAGCCAAAAAAACCTGAAACAATCAAAATCAACAAAAAAACCACCCACAAACAAACAAAAAAACCCAAACCCAGACAGTGATGTTTAACAAAGGTTTGTGTTTGTTTGGGTATTTTAATTTGTTTTCTTTTCTTATGGGGTATTGTTAGAGGGAGAAGGAATTGTGGTTTGAGTTTTGTGTATAAACAAAACAAAAGTTTACTCGTGCTTTACAGTTATTTTGTAATTGCAAAACTTTTCAAGAGTGTGTGCCGCTGGGCTACTTCTGCTGTGTTTTAGGTAAATTGAACCTGTGGCAATGTTTAGGTCATTTGGGCATGTCCTGGGGGAAGGAAAAAATTATCAGCATGCCAGACAAACTTTACATGAATCACCTAAACACAGCATTGCAGTGTGACAGTTTACAAAAACATTTCCTTTTCAAAGGACACAGCTGTGCCCACTTGCAGTATATTCCATTGTGGTGGTGGTGCTGCTGCTGCTGTTGCTTTCACTGGTAGTTTCTACTATGCCTTATAGTGCTTCAGTCCCAAAGTTTGTGCCTCTGTAACACAAAGCTGAAGGCAAAAACATCAAGACAGAAACCCTTTTAACTTTGCCAAAATAATGTGATTTCTTTGAATGTCATTAGTGGGGGCGGAGGGAAGGAAAACATCTTGGGAACCTGTGTATTCTAGATGTTCACTAGCACAGGAAAGCTATAATACATGTTTTACAGAAACCTTAAACTTGCCTTTTTCACAAATTAACTGGCACTGTCCTTACGTGTATAGGATGATGCAGCTATAATGGCAGTTAACTTTTTATAATTCAGACTCTCTTGATTGTCAAGGTATATAGCCTGTAATTTTTAAACATACTGCCACATGATTGTGAATCACTTTTTTGAAGTTTGAAAGTTGAGAAAGACTTATTATGCTGGATATCAGTCAGAACTGACTGCATGATTTGCAAAAACTCTAAATGGGGAGAAAAGGGCTTGCATATAAAGACATTGCTGGACTCCTAGTCTTTGGTTGTAAGGTGCAGAGGACTTTCAGATTAATCAGCCTCTTGAGCCAAGCCTTGTTACACATTCTTCACAACAGAATGAAATATTAGAAGAAAACAGAGACATGCTAACCCACATGAAAAAAAAAAATTTGGCCAGTTACTTTATTATATGTGCTGCTGTTCTTGGAGCTCTGTGCATGGTTATCCTGCAGACTATTTCATTAGTGAACTAACAAAGTGTGCACTGTATATTAACAAGGCCTACAAATAACCTACCTCTAGCTAAGAGACCAGTAAACTAAGTATGTTTTGGAGAGACCATCATAAGTCAAAAAATTCAAATGCTTTGGCGTAGGTGATTTATTAACTACAGTATTTTAGAAATTCAAACTTCTGTAAATACAGTCTGTCTTTTGATGTAAACCATAAATTCTAAAATTTAATACACATTAAACAACTAAAGCCTTCTGTCCCTGTCTAACATGTTAGTTTAGTAGAGATCTTGCAAAACCATATGTTTAGTTTGAGAAGAGTAGTTACTGATAATTCCTGTTTTGGCTTGTGGTTACCCATAACATTTAGTTTTATCAGTCAAACCAGAAACATTTATACATAGTGAACAATATATTGAGAGTCACTGTTTAGCTAGTTAATGGGATCTTACAATAAGTTTCACTCTAGCTTTTTCACAGTAACCATGCTGCAGAGAAAGAAATGGAGATTTTGGAGATAGTATGAAAAACAAAGTCAGACAGATCAATATTACTGCAAATCTATTGGTCTGTTGTTTTTTTTTCTCAAAATAGAGTTTAAGCTGCAGGAAATCCTTAATTTGACCTTTTTTTCCTTTCTTGGGGGGGGAGAAAGATACATTTTTAAACTTGCAGTGTTTAAAAATAAAGATCATATTTGCTGTTCTTAAATTGTCATTTAAATGTATGTATTGTGTCGTGTTTTGAGGGTCAGAAGTATTTTTTTTTTTAACAAACATAATATTGTACAGCTACTGCCCCTCAGAAATGTTACTGGTTAAAGATGACATTATTTTTTGGCCATAACTTCACACTATAGTATCTTCGTTCCATGAAATTTACCTTTTCCAAAGTACTGTTTGGGCTTACTGTTCTCCCAAAATGCTTTTTGTTATGCTAAATGTTGGATAAATGTGTTATTCCATTATCAGTTTTAAGTTATATGTGCTCTTTCTGCATGTCTAAATATTAAAATTTCCAGAATATCTTTATTATGGCCAGAACCTTCAAAACATTTATGATTTGTTAGAGTGGAGACAGTCATCTGACAGTATTATTCAAAGGTTTTTTTGACTTGTGTACAATGGAAACTCAGAAACAGAGGTGGAGGGAGAAAGAAATAATAATCTATACCCAGTAATAGACAATTTTCAGAATTTGTAGATGGCAAGGTGAATTTTGTGTGTGTTATGGCTGATTGCAGTAGTACTACAAGTGTAGACTGTTTCTTTGAGGTTTTTACTCACTTGTGTGATGATAAGTATAATGGAAAGATGCTTACATGTTACTTTACAGGAGTCTGGCTCATATCTGATCAGCAATCAGTGGATCTCAGGTCTTCATTACTGAAGAAATAGAATTTCAGGCCAGTTGCAAAAATTAGTTTATCTATTGTGTGATCGATCACAGCAGTTTAAGTAAGATTCTTGGAGTCCAAACAGTTGGCCTATGAAAGGGTTTGGGTGAATGGTTCCTGCTTTTTCTTTCCTGTTGCAGACTGTGAGGGAGAGGGATCAGTGAGGAAGGGTTTACTTTATGTGTCAGTGAAGATGTCAACAAAAATACAGTGTAGGTGGTGATATTTAGATATGTGAAATAGATGTAGAAACTAGATCTGTGTGGTAATCGTGCATAGTTGTGATAAAATGTTACATCACATACTATGGTCATATCACCCTCTTGCCAACTGCTTTGTAGGATACTGCTTCAATCACCTAGGAGTTACAGAGTATTTGTAGACTGCCACAAAACACAATGGCTGGCTCCTTGTGAATGCATCTGATATGAGTATCTGGTGCCAAGGCAGCTGACCACCTCTCATACCACAGTGCCACTAAAAGAAACTACACTCCAAGATCTCAATTCCCAGTTCTCAGCTGCATGGGGTTTTCCCTCTTCCTTCCAGGCCCTGCCACTTGATTAGCCAGTAAACAGAGAGAAAAAGCCCACTCAGTTTTGCTTTTCTTACTTGGCTGGTTCAGTAGTCTCATTTCTGGGGGTTTTTGGCTAATTGACAGTTCAGACAAGTGCAGAGAGATAAAACTGTGTGGCCAAAAGGCTTAGAAGTTAGAAAAGAAGGGAGTAATGCTCCCTTCCTTTTAAAACCCAGTCCTGAACGGAGTGTAGTTTCTAAATTCTTCTTTCTATGCATTTCATGGACTCTTAGCTATTCTGGCTTGGAAGGGTTGCTCCTTTCATTCTGAAAGGTCGTGGTTGCATTTTTATCCTGTGGGTGGACGGAGGGAGGAATACGACAAGGAAGACTCTTTTCTGCTCCCCTTTAAGAATTAAAAGTTTGTGTAGACATGGACTAAACCCAGCTGTAGTCAGACTGAAGTCAACAAGTCACACTTGATGTTAGGCATAGAGAAATGTAAGAATTGGTCTTTCATTTGTCTCACAGACAAAAAAAAATATTTCCAGTAAGATCTTTAAATCAAGAAAAAAAAACCAACTTTCCATCTTAGGGTTTTTAAAATGCATGATGTTCAAGATTTACTGTGTCCTTGTCCAAGGCATTCCTTCCTTCTGCATTTGCACTTGTCTATTACACTGATTAATTGCTTCCTGCCATCTAAAGGAAAAATTTCCCCATACTGCTTTGTGTATATGCACTTTGGAATACTTTCTGATCCTTCTGAATTAAATGCAAATTGATCTGCTAAAATTGAACTACTGATTAAGTGTAATACAGCTGAAGAAGACCACACTTCTTGCTTAATCTTATTTCATGTTCCTGCCATCTTGTTCTGATTATTTTTCTGTATCTTTCCTTTATCCTGTTTCCCATAAAGGGAAGGTTGCTTGGTGTATCAGATTCAGTTCTGGTAACCAGTACAGAATTGGTTACACTGGCAGATCCATTTGGCCTTCAGGACAGGCATTTCAAAAAACAGAACTGTAACACCCTAGTTGTGATACAGTCAACTGAAGGATAGAGTGGTTTAATGTGGGCCAAATTGGGCCAAAATATCCACTTTAAGTGTCATTTTGCATTGTCAATAGAGAACTGTGTTTGCCAAGATAAAAATTTGGTTTTTTTCCTACAGTCCTGTATGAAGTGGTTAATGCAATGATCAGACTGGCCCTCAGCTGAAGGGATGCATTAATTTGACAATAAATTCAAATGTATTCTTGCAGAGATACGTTATTGCATAAGATTACTTTATATGATGCTACCAAAAAAAAGACAACTTGCATGCAGTAAATATCTCAGATATTGCACTTTTATACATTTATTATAAAAAGGAGTCACTCCCTAAAAATAAAATCCATTTATCTCAAGATGAAGTATCTGGAGTCTCTTAACAACTGTCAGTTAACTGTGAACTCAAGTGTGATTATTGTATATTGTAGATTAATCAGTTTATCACATGTTGCAGAATATTTTGTTTATTCTAAATGCTGATTTAGATTTATTCTAAATGCTGATTTATTCTAAATGCTGATTTATTCTAAATGCTGAAAGACAGAATAATGATTTGTGTTGATACCTTGGTTGCTGCTTTTGTCAGCATGTCTTAGAAGGACCTTCACAGGTACTGATAGGGCCCCACCTGTTGTAGCTCAAGAAATTAACTTCTACGTAAAATCCATGATTCCGTTTTCTCAAGTACTTTAGAACTTCACTATTTTATCTGACTTTACCTAAGTTAAGCAATCTGAGTGTAAATCAGAGGCAAAAGGCCAGACATAAATGTAATCAAATTGGATACTTCCCTTGAGTAATAATTTTTTAACACATAAATCAATATCACTCTAATTTAGCTTATGAACTATTCGTCTTGATTGCAATAGGCTACATTCATACTAAGAGAGAAGGAATCAGTTTTCCTCATCTTACATGCATAATCTTATTATTCAGATTCTTTACCAGATGTCAAATGATATTATGACTAATGTTCATAAAATCATCTTAAATTATTTTCGGTATTCTATAATATAGTCTAGAAATTGTTTGCATCTCCTGTAAGAAAGTATAGAAGTTGTGGCACAAGTGGAAGATTTCTGTGGTTATGGATTAAACAATTCCCTTTTGATACTTATTCAAATACGCTGATTTAATTTTTGCTAATATGAGACAAAAGCAACTCCACTAAAAATATTAGAATGCAATTCTCAATTTAATACCAGAGGAGCAACAAACGTGGGTAGAGCCCTACCCAAATCTTAGTTCACGAAGCCTAGCCATGATGATGATGATGACCAGAAGAGCAAAATATTATATAGGTCAAGAAGGTGAATATAGGACTCATCCAAGATGATGGTGTTAGACTGTAAATGAGCACAACAAATTTCATAAGTAGAGAAGAGCTTAAGTAAACAGAAACCATTGTTTTAATTGTGAGGTTAATAGGTTTCCTATTAACTTTCACTTGTCCAAAGTTAATAGGAAAATACAGTGTATATGAGATACTTTGTGAGTATCTCTAAAAGACTGCTTTAAAAATTTGTCACAAAAATTACAAAGTAATACAGGTTAAGAGTTCTTTCTCCCTTACTCTGGTGTTCAAGAATTGAGTAGTACATGCTATTGCAGAGTGCTCAAAATGAAGGACAACTCCAAGTTGCAGCAGAGGGGAATAATGTCATGCTGCAAGGCTTGGAAGGCTAACCATACATGCCAAATCAAGCAAGTGAAACTCATTTTTCTAGTTGACCTGCAAAATATGCATAATTCAATTATTTAGTATGTCTTAGCATTACAAAACATTACTGTGACTGCAGTAGCTAGCAGATGATCTTTTTACTTCTTTACTCTTCTGTCATTCTAATGCAAATACGAAAGAACAGTTGTCTTTTGCTGGGCTTCAAAACAGAAGGTTAATTCCTTTCGCCAGCTCCCCAGTAATATGTCCTGATTAGCTGTCTTTGAGAGCCACAAGTATGACCTTTATTTAGTTTTCTGTTGCACTGCAGCAAAAGTTAGGTCTCTTCTGCCAGAAATTAATGAAATGGCAGACAAGTTTATTTGCTGCCAACTTAATTTTATACATACTAATGTAGTCTTTGCTTTCAATAATTCTGTGCCCAGTCCATTTTATAAGTAAAATAGATTTACTTGTTTTCCTGCCTGGAGGTGTTTGAGTGAAAATTTTGACTCCACTGAGATCTGTGAAAAAAGCTGCTTCTCAGAGGAGGCTTCTGTTAGAGCTGATCATCTAAATGTCCCAGCCTTAACTAACTAGTTAAGTAACAGATACTGACTCATTAATGTAAAGAAAATATCTGTTTCTATCACTGCAGTCTGTCTTAAGCAGACTCATTCAGGCCAACATGACATTATTTAAAATGCTCATGGCTACTTGGATATTTCCATATGGTACACTACTCTCACCATGACTCGCTGTGCCACCTGTGAACCCAGGGTTACAAAGGGTGATAATTTTAGCAGAAAGTCTTAGCGTCTGATGTCTCTGCATTCAAAGCAAGAGCAGTTCTGCTGTCCCTTCAGCAGAACACAGTTTTTCTACCATGGTGATGCCTTATTCGCTTCCTGGTTTTTCCCTCTCCCTCTCTCTCATTTTTATTTTAAAAAAAATAACTTCCAAGGAACCAGAAATGGTAATTAACATCCTACACTCACATTCCAGACAACAGTTTTCAGTTGTCTTGTGTAAGACCACAAGAGACCAATAGGTTTATGAACATGATCACTAGCTATTGATTTTGAGCCTGCAATTAGAACATCAAGCCTGTAACATCTGGTGGTATTCAAAATATAGATACACCGTGTTCTTTAGGAAGATGCCTTTATTGATACTGTGAAAAGTGATTTTCAAGTTTAGGATTTCTCAAGTGGCCAGAAAAGAAGTAATTGATGCTAGGTGGCTGTCCTGGTAGGAGTTATAACAGAACTAATTCTATTCAATGATTTTACTTTTCAGCTAAGGCTCTTCTAAGTAACTGCACTTTCTGAAATTAACAGCATGTTTTCACAGACAGTGCCTGCTTCTAGCAGTGATAAGACCTAATGTTTAGATTTACTACCAAGGATCAATATGCAGACCAAGGTCACTGATAAATCTTCTGTACCATATTGAGGGGTGCAGAATAAAAGGCTGCACCTGTGGGGAGGAGCAGGCAGTTCGGGCGACCCTAAACTGACCAGCTAGGTATTTCCTTCCATATATGTGCAGTATAAAGCTGAGGAATCACAAGGGTCAGTCTCTTTATACTTCTCTTCTTCACTGATGACATCCAAGGAGGATGCTGTCTGTTCCGCCATCAATCCTGATCCACGAGTTCCTTGATCCAGTTTCAGGATCCAGCCCCTGAATCTGGTTCCTGTCTGCTGCTGAGTCCTTTCTGCCAAAACATCTGTGGTGACGGTGATGTAGTTGCCATTAGGGGGTCAAATTCGATATTGGTTTTGTAAACATTTGTATATATTTAATTTTACTGTTATTATTTTCATTAAAGCAGTTTTAGTTTTCTTTTCCAATCCACAAGTCTCTCTCCCTTTATTCCCTTTCTATTTCCTGGGGAAGGGCAAGGTGATTAATAGAGAACATCAGTCAATGGATTAGTGGCTGGCCCAGCCGTAACCCTTGATGATGGCCATTAACTATCTACTGAGACAAGTAGGGCACTAGACTATGAAGTATACACGCACTGAAGTTATGATGCAAGAGGAGAGGACTTCCTCTTTGTGGAAGGGTAATTCAGTAACACAGAATCACAGAATCACAGAATGTCAGGGGTTGGAAGGGACCTCAAAAGATCTTCTAATCTGACCCTCCTGCCACAGCAGGATTCCCTAGACCAGCTCACACAGAAGCACGTCCAGACAAGTTTTGAATCTCTCCAAAGAAGGAGACTCCACAACATCTCTGGGCAGTCTGTTACAGAGCCATGCCAACAACACTGGGAAAAAAATTTGTATTGTACTCACACGGAACCTCCTATGCTTCAGCTTACATTGCCCCTTGTCTTGTCACTGGGCTTCACTGAGAAGAGCCTGGCCCCATCCCCCTGACATGAACCCTTCATGTATTTAGAAGCATAGATGAGGTCACCCCTTAGTCTTCTCCAAGCTAAAGAGACCCAGCTCCCTCAGCCTTTCCTCATAAGGAAGATGTTCCAGCCCTTTCATCATCTTTGTGGCTCTGCACTCCACTCTTTCAAGCAGTTCATTATCCTTCGTAAACTGAAGGGCCCAGAAGTGGACACCATATTCCAGATGTGGCCTCACTAGGGTAGAGTAAAAGGGAAGAAGAACCTCTCTCCACCTACTAACCACACCCTTTCTAATCCAGCCCAGAATCCCATTGGCCCTCCTGGCCACAAGAGCACAGTGTTGGCTCACTGTCATCCTTCCATGCACCAGGACCCCCAGGTCCCTTTCCCCTTCACTGCTCTCCAACAGGTCAGTCCCCAACCTATACTGATACAATTGGGTTGGTCTTCGCCAGGTGCAAAACTCAATGCTTGGCCTTGTGGAATTTCATTCAATTTCTCCCTGCCCAACTCTCCAGCCTAAGTCTTGCTGAATGGCAGCAGAACCCTCCAGTGTGTCAGCCACCNGACACTGAATGGAAGCGCAACCCTTCAGTGTGTCAGCCACTCCACATAGTTTAATGGTAACAGCAAACTTGCTGACAGCACACTCTGTTCCCTCATCCNCCCACCCACCTTAGTGTCATCTGCAAATTTGCTGACAGTGCACTTTGTTCCGTCATCCAGGTTGTTAATGAATATATTGAACAGTACTGGTCACAGTACTGACCCCTGAGGGGCTCCACTAGACACAGGCTTCCAACTAGACTCCATCCCACTGACCACAATTTTCTGGCTTCTGTCCTTCAACCAGTTCACAATCCACCTCACTACCCAATCAGCCAGACCACACTTCCTCAGTTTAGTTGCAAGGATGCTGTGGGAGACAGTGTCAAATGCTTTACTGAAATCAAGATAAACCACATCCACTGCTCTACCCTCATCTATCCACCTGGTTATGTCCTCATACAAGGCTGTCAGGTTGGTGAAACATGACTTCCCCTTGGTAAACCCATGCTGGCTGCTCCTAATGACCCCCTTATCCCACATATGCTTAGGAAAAAGTACTCTGAGAAAATAGGTAATCATCATACCACTTGAAATTGCTTTTAAAATGTAAAGTCTGAGTCATTTCTCCAAGAATTTGAGGCTGTCATTAAGAAAACACAAGTTGAAAATGTATCTGTGAAACCATGAACTACCTAGCTATATGTGTTTTAGCTATAACACCTGGAAAATGGCATATATAAAGAAAGACATAAAGAATTTAACACAAGGCCAGCACCTGGCCACATAATTTTACAATTTTCGTCACAGGTACAAACACTTATGTTTGTTTATATGTAGAAATATATTTCTCTTGGCATACCAAGGATATCAGGCATTTATGACATCCGAGAGCCAGAGTCTTGCAGATAATACTCAAGTCCTTGAAGAATTTCCAGAAAGGTGTTGTAAAATCATTGTAATATCATGTATTTTAGTGAAAACTAGAGGTTGTGTTTTGTTTGTGGTGATTTTGTTTGTTTGCTTAAATTAAACAGTTTAATTTTAAATGTGCTTTCTACAGCAGCCTGTTTCTTGGTATCTTAGACCTAAATACCACAGTGGTTGTCCCAGTGCCTCAAGTGTATTAAGTTTTCACAAAGTACAGTAATGGTGAGAAAATCCTTGGTGCTAAAGTGATGCATAGTCAAGAGACTAGAAGTGCCTTGTGAATGTCTGAAAACAGAAATAGTGGAAACATATTTCCCAAATATTTTTGTATATTTCATGATTTAAACCTCATTATTTTAGATGTCTTATCCTCCTCAACATCTTTGGTGTTGCTTGTATTGCTACCTGTATTGAGGTTTAGCTTTTAATTTTTTAGAATTATACCGAATGAATTTGGAACTAGTTAACCTTTTTTGTAACAACTTAATCTATATTTATTAGCATGTTCTGCAAAATTGTATATGTGTTCCAAGGAAAAATATTAATGGATTGGGAATTATTTATTCAGCAAAGAACTGTGTCTTTTTCTGTTATCCATGTGCTAGCACAGCAAACACTGTCACAGTGAATACTTTAAAAACAAACAAGCACTTTGTAGATTCTAGAAGTCATGTAATTCACATGCATGACTTGCTATAGGCAAAGGCTTTGCACTTTTCCCAAACTTAAGTGGTAGTTATAAGGTCAGAGCACATCTGAATGTCACATTCAGAAGAACATAAAAAGTACTTTCTATTTCTTTCATGGAATTTCCATCTTCCCTGGACTAAGATTCAAGCAAATGACTAGCATTTATCACTTGTAGTAGTTTGTGCTGAAATTCTGTTGCATAGGTGCATTGACACTGGCTTCATAACCCAACCATCTCTATTGCTTAACCTGAGGATGAGCAATATTTTTGGTCTATGAGACCTAATGGAGAACATCACAGATATAGGATTAGTGGTGGCCCTCTGAAGAGCATCTATTGACCTTGGGTCTTTGCTTCCTTCTTTGTTGGCATGAAAATCTAAACATCTGGTCCCAAGTCCAGGATCTGGGGACTGGAATTCATTGCGATAATGCAAGGAGTTTAGAGATCATTACTTGCAGATCTACCACAATTTCACAGTGACTGAAACACAAATCAGGTAGCTTTACAGAAGTGTAGTCCATTTTGTTTACAGAGAAAACATGTGGTCAAAAAATAAATAGCCTACGTTATCACTGTACAAACAGGATCGTTAAAAGATTCTTATTGATTTATACTTACCAAATTCCAATACCGAAGGTATTTTCTAATTTCTGCTGGAGCTCTATGGACTGCGTTTTTGTGGATGAATGTTCCCACTTTTAAGTATCAAAATGACTGAATGCCAATGAAAAGCAAATTAAACATGCTGTTATGGAGGTTATTTGGGGTCTCTGGTACTTTTTTTCACAAATTTTCCACTTGCTCAGGTGGGCGGTAGATTGCAAGCAACTGGTGTGTCTGTTACTTTTCCAAACAAAACCAAAGGTGGTCATCTACCAGGATTACGAAAAATCATATCAGAAATAGGGGTATTTTCTTCCTGGCAGAAAAATTTACTATATAAACCATGACAGATGCTTATATGAGTTAATGAAGACCCTATTTCTCATAAATAGATCAAGATTGGCAATTTTGATCAAATTTATTATTTAAAAAGAACATACATATATGCCTTACAAATACAGAATATTAAAAATCTATACATTTTCGTAGATCTAGAGCATCACCCACGTCAGAGAACCTCTCCTTCTGTGAAGTCACCCTTGCATTTTTTTTTGATACCTGCTTGAGTATTCTGAAAATGATTGACAGATTACACTCCCATAGAGATTGACTGTTTAAAATTCATTAAAGACAATTTTCTGTTTCCTCAGTTTCTAAAGCCTATTATTTCTTTACATGGTCCCATTTTGAGACTGCGTAGACAGCAGGATTGTCTTACCTGTACAGCAGGTGTGTTGGTGCAGTATTTCTGTGTAGTCTGCCTGTGAAAAGAGCTGACTGACTGGCTAACTAACTATCCAACTACAAATTCCTACCTTCTTGAAGACTTTCTTTGCTTCTCAGTACCATCATGTAATTGTCCCCTGAGTTCTGGCTGAGCAGAGGAGCAGGATCACCTCCCTCAACCTGCTGGCAATGTTCTTGCCAGGGCAGCCCAGGATATCATTGGCCTTCTTAGCCACAAGGGCACATTGCTGGCTCATGGACAATTTGTTGTTCACCAGGATCCCCAGGTCCTTCTCTGCTGAGCTACTTTTCAGCAGTTTAGCCCCCAGCCTCTGTTGGTACATGGATTATCCCTTCCCAGGTGCAGGAACCTTTTTCATTCATGCAGGTCTTCTGCCCCTTTTGCTCAATTTCTTTCCCATGGTGATGCACCATTCTTCCGATCTTCTGCCTGAAGGAAATGATCCTTGAATATTAACCAATTCTCGTGGACTCCTCTTCCCTCTAGAGCACATTCCCACAGGATTCTCCCAAGGAGGTCCCTAAAGAGGCCAAACTTGGCCCTCTTGAAGTTGAGGGTTGCAATCTTACACATTGCCCTACCTCCCTTTGCAGGATACTGAACTCCACAATATTATGGTCACTGTAGCCAAGGCATCCCCCAACCTTCATCTCACCAACCAGTCCTTCCTTGTTTGTTTGGATGATGTCCAGCAGCACACCTTTCCATGTTGGCTCCTCTATCCCCTGTGTCAAAAAGTTATTGTCAGTGCTTTCCAAGAACCTCCTTACAAACATTGAGTCCAGACATTAAACTAGCACTGCCAGGTCCACCACTAAACCATCAAGTCACTATGCACTACATCTACATTTCCATTAAATACCTCCAGAGATAGTGACTCAACCACCTCCTTGGGCAGCCTGTTCCAGTGCTTGACAAGCCTTTTGTTGAAAAATTCTTTCCTAATATCCAATCTAAACCTCTTCCAGTGCAGCTTGAGGCTACTTCCTCTTGTTCTATTGCTTGTTACTTGGGAGAACAGCCTGACATCCACCTCACTACAATCTCCTTTTAGGTAGTTGTAGGGAGTGACAAGGTCTCCCCTGAAACTCCTTTTCTCTAGATAAAACACTCCAGTCCCTTGCATTTATTATGGGCAAGAGAGGAGGTTTCCTCAAAGTAATCTACGTACCTGATTCTTTAAAGTGACATTTACCAAAGCAAGGGAAAATTATGAGTGAATTACAGAATAAAAACAAGCACAGAATCATGGCTAGGCTTCACGAACGAAGATTTGGGA